>LIEC01007664.1:50953-185588 GCA_001925005.1 Drosera capensis
TAAATGAGTTCGAAAGAAATGAGGTATGATATCTCACACCAAGACCTAAAACTATCTGAGGTTTGGTATGCAAGAAGAAATGAGTTGTAGGATGTAAATGGGTGTTTAGAAATAAATCTGATGAAAATGGAACAGTCATCAGAAACAAGGCTAGATTAGTTGCTAAGGGATATTCACAAGAAAAAGAAATTGATTTTGATGAAACCTTTGCACCTGTAGTAAGATTAGAAGCCATAAGAATGTTCTTTCCCTATGCAGCATACCAAGGATTTAAAGCCTATCAAATAGATGTAAAAAGTGCATTCCTGAATGGAAAGCTGCAAGAGGAAATTTATGTTGAACAACCTCCTGGTTTTGAGGATTATGAACATTCAGATCATGTATATAGGTTAGATAAGACATTATATGGGCTAAAACAAGCACCTACAGCATGGTATGAAACTCTCTCAACTATTCTCTGTGAGAATAAATTTGAAAGAGGCAAGGTTGATACCACTCTGTTCTTAAAGAAGCATAAGGAACACGTATTGTTAGTGCAAATATATGTAGATGATATTATATTTGGTTGTACTAATGATAAGATTTGTGAACAATTTGCAGAACTAATGAAATCTAAATTTCAAATGAACTTAATGGGAGAATTAAAATATTTCCTAGGACTGCAAGTACAACAACTAAAAAGTGGAATTTTCTTAAATCAATCCAAGTACTAAAAAAACACAATTAAAAAGTATGGATTAGATAATGAGAGTCATATGAAAACCCCAATGAGCACATCAATAAAAATAGATATTTCAATATGTAGTCTGTGTCTGTACAAGATATCAATCTGACCCCAAGTAAATCAGTTTTTAAAACATTAAATAACTGCTTTCCTAAAATAACTCATAACGGTCAATTAATGACTGTTACTGTATAACGGCTAAGAAAAAGCACTGACAACGGTCATATTTCCCAAACGAGTATATAAACTGTAGATTTTCAATTAGAAAATCACTTTACTCTCTAATCGCTCTCTCTTTAACAAACGCTCAAACTCTCTCTCTCTCTCTAAACTCTTGAGCGCTCTACTTCACGAAATCGAAACCCTAAGTTCTTGAAAAATACTTCAATTCGATTTCCAAAACATCACAATTCCTTTAAATTACTTTAAAAATAAACACATCATTAAGTTCATCAAAGAAAAGGCAGAAATCCTCTGAATCTTAGAGGAGTCCTTCAAGAAGAATTGAACTTCAAATAGGCATCGTGTTTGACTTTAATTCAATTAGGAACGAGCAAGAAGAAGTCAGAGACATAGCTGACTTGATTGAAGAGGCTGGACTCAAGTCTCTGTGTGAACGAAGAAGCACAATATATGATGATGAAGTTCTGGACTTCGTCAAGAAGGGACAAGTTGCAGAGAGTCTATAGCAAATTACTTACACCTCTACTACAAGAGGAATAACCATCCATGTGAACTCTGAAGACCTTGCACAATACTTTAATCTTCCAAATGAAGATACAAGAATCGTTTCACCAGAAGTTGTCAAGCTAGGAATGCAAGCAATGCTAAGGCAAGACAAATGGAATGAGGGGATAAGAACAATGAAGAAATTCTTATCGAAAGAACACAAATTACTTGCTTATATCGTGAAGAAAGCCATTCTCTCCAGAGAACTTAGCAAGGATCCAATAGCCTCTGATCAGCAGGAGATTATGTGTGCAATCCTTATAAAAAAAAAAGAGTAAACTGGGCCATTTTACTCATGTATCAATTTGCTAGATCCGTGAGGGCCAGACTACCACTATTCGAAAGAATAATTAGTATCCTTATCAAACAGAAGTTGAAGCTCTCAGATAAAGAAGGAAGGGCATGGAACTAATCCAAGCAAATCAATATCAAAAAGATAGGAAAAGCGCCCTTAGGACTTACAAAGAAGCCTGCAGACCAGCCACAAAAGCCTGTGGAAGTACGGACCAGACAGAAGGCCAAGCAGACCACGGTGGTAGTGCAGACTACTGCAGTACAGACCCAATTTGTAAAGAAGCAGACCAAGAAAAAGCCAGCTCAACAGAAGTTAAAGAAACCAAGAGCTACAAGGAGGAAAATCATTGTGCATACCTACGACGAGGAAACCATATCCGATAAACCCGCTGCAGATCCAATCAGATTCAATGAAGAAGAAACGCAGTCTGCAATAGTGTAGACTGAGGAAGTCATTGACCAGTCTGTAATAGTGCAAACTGGGCTGATAACTGAGCCCTCTTCATCAAGAATTCCACCAAAAGTACCTAAAATTGCAATTCAGTTCCTGAAGGCAGGAGCAGGTGAAGACTTGATGAACCTGATCTTGGAAGTCCAAGTAAGCTTTCAGGAGATAAGAGAAGGCCCTCGAGCTGAGTTCAGACAGAGGCTCACAGCAAAAGGCTACACCCACGAAGAAATAAAAGAAATCGAGGCCAAGATGTCAGCTCTTCAGATGAAACCAACCTCAGTTACCTCTGCTGCACCAACTCTCTCCATCAGACCCCTTACAGCAGAGCCAACAATAACAACAGCAATTGTTCTATTCTTAGGTAGTAGAATCAAAACTTCACAAATTAAAGATGACCAACCGACCACTGTAATTGCCGTATGGACAACAACAACATCCTCAACTCAGAAAAAGCCCTCTCGTGAAAAGATCATTGAATCACTCATGTAGACGGTCAAGGCGATCGTGGCAAACCTACTGCAGCTGAAAGTCATAGATTCCCAACTGCTGCAGAAAGGATTCAAGCCAAGATGAAGAAGAAGATTCAAAGCAACAAATTAATTCAGGAGTTCATGTCACAACACAATCTACCGGTCAAGAGGCCAAGAACAACATCTACACCTACACCAACACCACCTCCAAAAGCACCAGCAAGGACTAAAAGAAGAACTACACGGTCTGCAAGACCAAAGCTAATTCCGCAAGGACCCAAAACACTATACCAAATCAATCCAGACCAATCCTAAACATTGATTGGTGACATAACTAGAATGACGGAAGGGGAGATTCATCAACTGGTTGAACTCCAAAAGAAGAAAGTAAGCAGGTCAATAAGACCCAAGGAGCCTCACTTCCCGATCAATGGAGCTCTTGAGTTCAAAGAATCCACACTGAAGACAAAGAGGCTCAGACATGCCCTCCTTAGGCACATTGAGTTTGTCAACACTCTAGAGATTGAAGCAGAACTCAAGAGAATTCTGAAAAAATATATCAAAGCTGTCACCGAGGAGGTCTATGAATACCTCTCTCGACCTGATCTAGGAGAACATCAACCAGCAAGAGATGATGAATATAATAATGGAGGCGACCAACCTCAACAAAACATCAAGTAGCTGCTGAAGGAGTTCAAATACAGTTGACTGCAGCTGAGCAACCTGAAGAAACTCCTGCAGATGGGGATGTTACAGACGAGACATCTGCTGCTAAAGGCGATGCTCCTCCAGCTACCATCCAAGTAGAACCAGTAGCACTCCCATCTGAAGAATTAGGTCATAATGAGCCCTCAACTGACTAATCTGTTACAGAAACACCATTGATCATTGCTCTTGCAGAAGAAGAGCCACTTAATGAGCATGCAGACGAGGGGCAAGCCACTCAACAACAGATAGAAGAATTTCTTGGTATTGAAGAAGACTCACCTATAGTTGAGGTCACATCCATCGAAGTCCCAACACATGCAGACGAGTTCATTGTCCCTATAGTCGAGACAAATGATATAGACGACTTCAATTTGGTTGCAAGAGAGGAACAACAAGCAACTCCATCTAGAGACATTGAACACATAGTCTTTACTCCACCATCTGTATTTGGGTTAACTCAAATGGAATCACATGTACCCTCTGCAGTTCTAGAGCCAATATATAGTGATACCTCAGCTACCAAAATAACTCCAACAGTAATCAAAGACCTCAAGAAAGCATTTGAAGAACATGAAGCTGAAGTCCTCTCTCTCCAACCACATGAGCAAGGGGAAAGATTTCCCTCTTCAACCTCAAAAGACACAACACAGTACCAATTGCGCCAGCTTAATCAAGAGATCTATGGAATATACTCATAAATCAGGACCGCCTTTCATGATTTCCTAGAAGCCTTGGAGCCAATTGTAGTAGACCTTATAGTAGAAAAGGAACTCAGAAAATCAACCTTTGACAACTTTGGAGAGACACTAAGGAATCTAGCAGCCGAAGTCATTGATCAGATGAAGCAAAAGTGATCAATGAATCTTCACAATTAACGAATCCACACCTCCAACTTCAGAAAATTCAAGGGGCAATAGTCTGCTGCACTATGCAAGCTCAATGAAATAATACAGACCACCAAGCAACAGATTGATGAACATATGCGCATCAATGACATCAAATTTGGTCTCCTCGAAACCAAATTGTAGGTTGTTCTCCTCGAAAAATATCTTCTCTGAACTCAAGGGCGTTCGAACTGCTCTTGAAGCACTTACCTCCACCTTCAATGCTAACAAAAAGTGGGAGAAACAATCTACAGAGGAGGAGCAACAGACTCAAGGGGAGAAATCTGCTTCGGCAAAAAGGAAAAGCTTCTCTGAATAAGGGAAGGGGCCCAAGAGGTCTAAGAATCATAGGGAAGAATCTTCTGAGGAATGAAGAGGACGCTTCAGAAGAGATTCAAAGGACAGGCATTAGAAGTACAGCAGAGAAAGTGATGAAGAAAGAAGATACAAGCGCAGCGAAGGCAAAGAGCATCAAAGGTAATAATTAGATTGCTATTATTATATTATTGTTAACAATGTAATTAAGTTGAACTGAGTTTCAACAAATTGTACTAAGTTTTGTAAGATTCTAGTATACTTGTTGTATTACATAGGAGTTTTTGTTAGCATCACATCACTCGTAATTTGTTTAGGTTGGTTGAGCTCATTCGGTATTGTTGAAGGTTCAGGACATTGGCTTGTTGCATTTGATTATTAACCCCTGCTGCCAGATTGTCGAGTGATGTACAAAAATCTTCAAAGCTTTGAGTTCTGGTTTGCCTTTTATGCTTGAAGTCATCTGCTATCAACTGAAGAGTTTCAAGTAACTCATGAAATGCATCCTTGTTCCACTCACGCATATTGTAGATGTCTTGATCTAGTCGTCATAATTTGTACCCCGTGGTGTCTTTTGAGGGTAAGGATTGTGTCCTTTCTGCAGATTGTCTTGGCTGAACTGAAATGATCTTAATATCTTCTTCAAATGCATCCTTAAGAGTTTAGACTTCCGATGGAGGTGTCATCTGAGTGTCTGATGCACTACTGCTGAGTAATCCATGTGCAAGCCCCACAGATGGTGGATCTGCTTTTGTTTGCATCTTTCCAAATGAGAAAGGAGGTGTAAACAGAATGTTCACTAGATGTTGTACATTTAGATGAGAGGGCGTTGCTTGTTCTGCCTCAGCTACAACTGGTATGGGTTCTTCTGCATCCTTTGCCTCAGTTGCAGTGTGGGTTAGTGATGCCTCTTTTGTAGTTGGAATGTCTGATGTGGATCTTCAACTACAGGCAGTTCTTTTGATTGTTCCTTAACTGTAGGTAGTTTATATGTGGTTGATTCGACTACTTGATCTTCAGCTGCTTCATCTTCAACCTTAGCTGCTTATGTCTCTCCTATAGGATTTTCCGCTATAGGTTCCTTTTTGGAGACTTAGCTTCGTGCTCTTTTGCAGTTTCTTCTACTGTAGGTTCCTTTGTGGATGTTTCTACTTCATATCCCTTTGCACTGAGTTCTTCTTCACGTCCTTTAGCAGATGACTTAGCTTCTTTCTCTGCTTCAGGTATTTCAGTTATAGAAGGCTTGTCTGTATGTCCTTCTACTGTAGGTTCGTCAGCTTGAGATTCTACTACACGAGAGTCTGCTACTGAGGTCTCGACTGCTGTAGTTTACACATGTACTCCTTCTTCAGCAACTTGATCGATGATTTCATCATCATCATCCTGAGTGTCTGGGTACTGTTGATCACCATCATCGCCATCATCTCCTAATGATTATGTTCCTCCTATTGTTGGTCATGAGAGAAACTCGTAGATCTCTTGAGTTACGGCATTGACATGCATAGCTAAAAGTCTCTTTAGCTCAGCCTCAACTTTTGGTGTATGTACAAATTCTACAAGCCTCAGTTGCGCTTGTCTGTGTCTTGGAGTCTTTAATGTGGACTCCTTGAGTTCAAGGGCTCCATTGAACAGAATATAGAGTTCCTTTGGTCTGGTTGTCCTCTGGCCTCCTTCTTTTGAAGCTCAACTAATTGATTGCTGACTGACAATCTTTTAGTCTTCGGGACTACTGCAGTGGTCTGCATTACTGCTTTTGGAGGATGGTCTACGGACTTTCTTCTAGTCTGCTCTCCTACAGACTATTGTGATTGTTCTGCAGGTATGACGATGGTTTGCCCTACTGCAGTCTTCCTTGCAAGTCCCATAGGCTGCTAGCCTATTTTCTTGACATCGAACTATTTGGCCATCGTCCATGACCTCCCTTTCTTCACTGACAGCTTCAGCTTTTGTTTAAGAAAGATGCTGATTATTCTTCCAAACAATGGTTGCTTTGATTGCACAGCTTTGACAAGCTGATACATGAGCAATTTTATCTAGTTGACTTTGTATCTTGTGAGGATCGTGCACATGATCTCTTGTTGATCAGTTATAATATGATCTTTGCTGAATTCTCAGAAAAGTATGACCTTCTTTACGACATCTGCGAGCATCTTGCGCTCCTTGGATAAGTATTTCTTCATGGTCCTGATTCCTTCATTCCATTTATCTTCAGCTAACATTGCGTGTCTTCCCGTAGTCACTGTGGCAGGTGGGATGATTCTTGACCCTTTATTTAGCAGAATTAAATACTGCGCAAAGTCGTCTGGATTTATGAAAAATTCAAACTCTCTTTGTAGTAGAATTATATGAGATTAGTTACAGGTTGTCATAAACTTTAGCCTTGTCGATGAAAGCCAATACATCATCGTCACAGATTTTGCCTTTTCGTTCATAGAAATATTGAAGTCCAGCCTCTTGGATCAGATTGGCTACCTCTTTGACCTCATCAGATTCTTCTCGTAAAGTGTTAAATTCGAACACGACAATAATTTTAGAGAAAGAGTATGAGAGAGTAAAGTGATTTTTTATTTGGAAAAATTTCTCTTTTTATACTCTCCAAAAATATTACCGTTGCTAGAAGTTTCTAGCCGTTTCGCAATATCAATCAATGTTTTGATCGTTACGTGACTTTAGGAAAACAGTTTTGTAACATTAATATTCTTTTCAAAAATAGATGCAATAGAACAATATTATTTCTAGTCTGTTTTCCTCTGTGCTGCTAGTAATAGAGCAATAATGTTAGTCTGTATATCACAAAAATAATGCTAGTCTGCATTCTACATGTGTAGTAGAGCAGTAAAATATTTTGGCTAATTTCATTGTTTCAAATCAAGTATACCCAATTCTCCACGAAATTGAATAAACTTGCTCTCATCGAGAGGTTTTGTAAAAATATCTACAATTTTTTTTTCTATTGGAATGTATTCCAATTTAATATGACCTTTTTGCCCATGATCTTTGTTAAAATGATATCTGACATCAATATGCTTGGTTCTTGAATGAAATGCTTGATTTTCTGAAATAGTCATTGCATACGTGTTGTGATCTTATCCACTGTATTTGTGCAGTACAGCTTCCTGTAGCTATGTATTCTACTTCTTTAGTAGAGGTTCATACGGTAATCTGCTTCTTACTGAATCAAGAGATCAGTCTTGCACCAATGAATTAACATGATCCACTTGTGTTTTTTTGTCAACTCTACAACCTGCAGAATCTGAATCTGAAAACCTATCAGTGTAAAGTCTGATTCTCTAGGATACCATACACCAAGGTTTGGAGTTCCTTTGAGATATCTCAAGATTTCTTTTTACTACAGATCAGATTGATACCTTACACAGACGCAGACTGAATATTGAATATCTGGTCACCTTACTGTAAGGTATAACAATGACCCTATTACTCCTCTATACATGGTTTGATTTATCTTCTTTCCATGTTCATCTTTATCTATTTTTAATTGATGTGCTCATGAGGATCTTCATATGGCTAGTATTTTCTAAACCATACTTTTTAATTGTGTTGTTTAGGTACTTAGATTGATTCAGAAAGATTCCACTTTCTAATTGTTGTACCTGAAGTCCTAGGAAATATTTTAAATCTCTCATTAGGCTCATTTGAAATTTAGATTTCATTAACTCTACAAATCATTCACGTAGTTTATTATTAGTAGAACCAAATATAATGTTATCAACATAAATTTGTACTAACAATATGCGTTCCTTATGCTTTTTAAGAAATAAGGTTGATAGGAACGTGCAATCCTTCCATTTGTATAGAAATTGATGTAACAAAACTTGGATGTATTAGTTATAATGTAGTTAGTGTGTTTAGGCTAGAAATCAATTATGAAATTACAGTCTAGATTAGATGCCAGTGGGCAGACGGTTGCAGATGTATGGGCATCATGCAAGCCACCAGATACAGACTACTATAGAAGACTTTGGATGAACAACTATTGCATTGATAATAAACAAAAGAACGTCAAATTCTCCAGAATCTTAGGACTAAGTTTACAGACGAGGATCAACACAGAATGCATCATGTGTAACAGATCTGGGAACAGACGTGGTTGCAACTGGGACAGATGTAAACTAGGTCTTACAATACAATATGCAGACTAAGGTGCAATAGACTGGGTGCAGCAGAGGATGGTTGCTAGTGGTTGGGTCAAAGGTCGGGAGGTAGTCAAACGGAGATTTGAGTTAAAGTAGCAACAGCACAAATTCTGGAGATAGTGGACTGCCAGCATTCAAAACGAGATGGTGGGGAATACGAGTGGTAAAGTGTCATTCAAGGAAGAGTGCATTGTCTGAGTAGATTCATTCCTTGAACTTTTAAAAAGGAACCGTTGAAGCTTATTATAGTGGTGCTGTTGAATAAAGATTGAAAGGCAAAGAGTACAAAACAATCAGAAAATTCAAAAGATTACTCAAGAAAGTTAAATCGTGAAAGATACAGTGAAGAGGATGTCACTAGTCTACAGATGAACAATGCTTGCAGCAAAATCCAGAGTTTGGATCTGTGCAAAAGATTTAGGTTCTTTATCTTTTTGTACAAGTTAGATAACTTGTAAAAAGAAGTTTCTTGTAAGCTCAAACAAGAAGATAGTGATACTCACCTCTTGGATTGACTACACTGGTCACCAAGGGAAGACTAGACTAAGCTCTCGATTATCATTTGATATCGAGTGTCTGAATCAGTATAAATACTGTGTCTATTATTTTTCTTTACTGTATTGATATTTAGAACTGTTAGAAATAAATCATTGGAGTAAAAAAGAGATAAAACTCAAAGAGTTTGAATTCTCTACTGCAGACTACCTAAGTAGTCTGCATAAGAACAGTGGTCTGCAAAGAACTAGTATTCTACATCAAAAGTTTGAGTGAATTTTTGAAACAACCTATACCCCCCTCCCCCTTGGTTGAAACCTGAAACTTACAATTGGTATCAGAGCCTGATTTTTCAGACTTAACAGTTTGTGGAAAGAAAAAGGTCATTATTTACAAAGAAGTTACTAACAGTTTTATTTCTATGAAGAACAATGGCTCCACCAAAGTTTCCCAAGTGTCCTAAGAGTGGAGAACCTCTAACATGCTCTTTCGACAAGTTCAATCATTGTAAACTGACAATGCATGCGCATCTCAACTTATTAGACGAACGAATGCAAGACATTGTCTTGGAAGGGCCTAATATTCCAATGATGCCAATCCAAAGGATTCAACGAGAGAAGTTCAAAGTTCAATAATGCCAGATCCAAAGGATTCAACTGGAGAAGTTCAAAGAAATCCCTCTGGCCCAGAGAGGATTGGGATCTGGAAATGGTTGATAGAAAAGCTATAAACCAAATATTCAAATCACTTGATGATAACATGTTTGAGATAGTGATTCACACACCACAGAAAAGGAAGCATGGGAGGCTCTACTGTTAAGAAATGAAGGAATAAATGAGATCAGGGAAAACAAGGAGGTATTAATACAACAATACGAACTAGTCTCAATAAGATTTGATGAGAATCTAACAACTTTCTTCGAAAGGTTCAATGTTCTCATCAACAATCTCAAAACCTTAGGAAAGACTTTCAAAAACAAGGATGTCATTGACTCAATTATATGGTGTATTGCATACCTATAATCTTGAAGTTGAGCAAAAGAAGCAAATAGACGATGCAAGCAAGAAGGCCTTGGCATTCAAAGCTCAAGAAAAAATTCTGAAATCCATGGCAAAGGAGGAGACCAGTGATACCTCGCCTGCAAATGAACAAGGTCTATCTAAGGAACTGGCATTGATGGGAAAAATTTCAAGAAGCTATTCAAGAAATGAACTTTCAAAAAATCTTCCCCTCAAAAACCAAGGATGCAGAAAAAGAAGTCTGTTACAACTGTGACAGACTAAGGCACTTTGCTGTAAACTGCAGACGACAAACAACAAAGTCATCTCTGGAAGAAAGGAGAGAGGCAAAGCTTATGCACCAAAGACATGGAGTGACACAGACTCTGATGATGAAGATATCATATCAAATGCTCAACTATGTCTAATGGCTAGAGAAGATGAACAAAAGCAGGTATTTGATCTCTCTAACTCAGAGGCCACCACAGAGGAATTGAAGAAAGTACTTCAAGAAACCTCTGAAAGCTTTATTACCCTCTTACAAGAAAATAAAGAAAATCTTAAGCGGATTGCAATTCTCAAAGAGAAATGCAATATAAATGAAGAGACTAATAATAGTCTAATTAATGCTCAAGATAAACTGAAAGAAGCAAATAAAAAAGTGAAACGTCTCAATGTAGTAGTGGAAACAGTTATATTGAGAAACACTGAGCTTCAGAAGCAAGTGGCTGCTTGGAATGGCTAGACCTTAGGTTTGCAAAAATTGCTCAACACAGGGCAATCCTCCCATGATAAAACTGGGTTGGGATATACTGACTGGTTGAACAACAATGCAGATAAAAAGGTCATTACCAAGGAAGCTAAGTAGACCACTGCAAAAGCTCTGTAGAAAAAGAACATTTCTACTGCAGCAGGTATGCAAAAGAAGAATGTCTCTTCTGTAGCATATGTGCATAAGAGCCAACGCTTTGCTACACAGACTGTGCAAAAGAGCAAAAGCTCAACTGCACAAGTAGCACTGAGTAAGAAAGGTATGCTTAAGAGATCTCTACTACAAAGTAAGATATTTACTTCTCAATCTCAAAAGAGTTGGAGTAGATTACTAGTACATGCTTATGATAAATACCATAAGAAGCAGAATGCAAGGAATTCTAAAAATGATTTCAAAGAAAGGTCTTATGAAGCCCAGCATGCACCTAACTACTCAGTATGGAACAACTTCTCTAGAACAACTTGGAGAAAACCATATTCGAGACACATCTTCTCATGTCAGGAGCAGGAAACGAAGTGGAGCAGACCACTAAGAAGCATAAGACCAAATGTCTACTGCTTTACTTGTTGCAAAATTGGCCACAAATCATTTGAATGCTGGAACTCCCACAAGAAGATAATTCAAGTGTGGATTCCAAAAGCTAACCAATAAGGACCCAAATGAGTAGGTACCATGTACAACCTCTCCATGTTTTCATTGCAGGACAAGCTTTTAAACCCTTAATCTCCTCAGAATCATCTAGATTTCTTAAATTGTTACATTTGGATCTTTTTGGTCTAGTTGAGGTGGAAAGCTTAAACAGAAAACGATACACTCTAGTTATAGTAGATGATTACTCCAGATATACTTGGGTAATGTTCTTACATAAAAAAAGTGAAACATGTAGTCTATTAAAAAGGTTTCTTAAACAGATCCGAAATGAAAAAGGAGTAGAAGTAATCACAATTAAAAGTGATAATGGTACTGAATTTGATCAGACAGGAATAGATGTCTACTGCAATGATCATGGAATTAAGTAGAACATCTCGGCACCTAGAACACCCCAACAAAATGGTATGGCTGAGAGAAAGAATAAAACGCTTATAGAGGCTATTAGGGCAATGCTTTATGATGCAAACTTATCTAAAAGCTTCTTGGCAGAAGTAGTTAATATAGCTTGCTATACTCAGAATAGATGCACAATTCACAAACTTTACAAGAAAACCCCCTATGAATTTTGGAAAGGAAAGACACCAAGTGTCAAATACTTTCATGCTTTTGGATGCATATGCTATATACACAACAATGATAAAAGCTATCTACAGAAATTTGATCCTAAGACAGATGAGGAAACTTTCTTAGGATTTTCTACAAACAGTAAAGCGTTTAGAGTACACAATAAAAGAACACAGACTGTTGAAGAGTCACTTCATGTATCATTTGATGAAACAGGAACATTCATAAGGGATGTAAATGTATTTGATGAGGAATATGCATGCAATGAATAGGCTATAGAAAAGGTCATTAAAACTGTAGACAAGGAAGAGTGGTCTGCACACAATGACACTGCAGTAGAGGCTGAAGAACAACCTCAACAACAATTGGAAACTAATGAACAAGACAAAGGAAGATGGATTAAGGCACATACACAGGATGACATAATAGGAGATAAAAATGCATCGGTGCAAACTAGAAGGGCAACAAATACAGAATGCCTGTCTTTCTGTTTCATATCTGAAATAGAACCAAAGATAATAATAAGTAAAGCTCTAAATGATCCAAATTGGGTAGATGCTATGCAAGAAAAAACTAAATGAGTTCGAAAGAAACGAGGTATGGTATCACATACCAAGACCTAAAAGCTATCCATTTGTAGGCTACAAATGAGTATTTAGAAACAAATCTGATGAAAATGGAACAGTCATCAGAAACAAGGCTAGATTAGTTGCTAAGGAAGGGATTGAGTTTGATGAAACCTTTGCCCCTGTAGCAAGATTAAAAGCCATAAGAATGTTCCTTGCCTATGCTACACATCAAGGATTTAAAGTCTATCAAATTGATGTAAAAAGTGCATTCCTAAATGGAAAGCTGCAAGAGGAAGTTCATGTTGAACAACCTCCTGATTTTGAGGACTATGAGTATCCAGAGCATGTATATAGGTTAGATAAGATATTATATGGGCTAAAACAAGCACCTAGGGAATGGTATGAAACCCTCTCAACTTTTCTTTGTGTAAATAAATTTGAAAGAGGTAAGGTAGATACCACTCTATTCCGAAAGAAGCATAAGGAACATATATTATTGGTGATACCATTATATTTGGTTGGACTAATAATAAGCTTTGTGAATGATTTGTAGAACTAATGAAATCCATATTGGAATCAATCTAAAATATGACTTAGAAACTAAAATATTTCCTAGGATTGCAAGTACAATAGTTAAAAAGTGGAATCTTTTTAAATCAATCTAAGTACTTAAAGAACACAATTAAAAAGTATGACTTAGAAAGTGCTAGTCATATGAAAACCCCTATGAGCACATCAATTAAAATAGATAAAGATGAACATGGAAAGAAAATGAATCAAACAATATATAGAGAGATAATAGGGTCATTGTTATACCTTACTGTAAGCGGACCAGACATTCAATATGCAGTCTGATAGGAGTGTGTAATCCCTCCATTTGTATAGAAATTGATGTAACAAAACTTAGATGTATTAGTTATGAAGTAGTTAGTATGTTTATGCTAGAAGTCGAGTAGATAGTTGCAGTCTAGGTTAGATGCCAGTGAGCAGATGGATGCAGATGAATAAGGATCCTGCAAGCCACCAGATGCAGACTACTATAGAGGACTTTGGATAAATATCTAGTGCATTCATAAGCAACAAAGAAACTCAAAGGTTTCAGGATGAAGGACTGAGCTTGCAGACGAGGACCAACATTGCAAGCCATAAACTGAATCAGATCTGAGTGCAGACTAAGGTTGCAACAGAGACTGGGTGCAGACTAGGGTTGCAGTATGGGATGGAGACTAGGGCTGTGACAGAGACTGTGTGCAGACCAGGAGTTACAGCAGACTGGACTACAGCAGAGGTGATTGCCAAGGTTGGTCAGAGGTATGAAGTCAGTCAAGCGAGGATTTGAGTTAAAGTAGCAACGGCACGGATTCTGTGGTAGTGGACTGCCAGCATCAGGAGTGAGATGGTGGAGGACATGAGTGGACTGTCAGGAACAATGTATTGTCTGAAAGGTTTGTTCCTTGAGCCTATAAAAGGGAACCGGTGAACGCTTACTTGAGTGTTGTTGAACGTGGATTGAAAAGCAAAGAGTGCAAAGCAATCTAGCAACTCAAAGATTACTCAAGAAAGCCAAGTTGTGAAGATACAATTGAAAGTGTCACCAGTCTGCAGAAGAACAAAATCAAGCAGCAGAGTCCAGAGTTCGGATCTATGCAAAGCCTCTAGGTTCTTTGTCTTTCATATAAGTTAGATAACTTGTGAAAGGAAAGTCTCCTTTAAACAAAAACAAGAAGATAGTGATACTCACCTCTTGGGTTGACTACATTAGTCACCAAGGGAAGACTGGATTAAGTTCTCGATCATCATTTGATATCGAGTGTCTGAACCAGTATAAATATTATGTCCACTTACTGCTTTCATTATACTGATATTTAGAATTGCTTTTAACAAATTATGACAGCAAAAAACGAGATAAATACTCAAGGAGTTGCAAATCTCGAGTGCAGACTAGATAGAATCATCTGCAGACCAACTAATTAGTCTGCACACAATACTAGTCTGCACAATATTATTATTCCGTACAAAAAGTCCATTAAAGGCTTGAACAACCTATTCAGCCCCCCCTCCTCTAGGGTGAAACTCGAACCCTACACATTCCATTCACAAGGAGTGGAATGGATACCTCACGGATCGTAGCAGACCAACCAACAACTACAACAGAAGCATGGACAACAACCATAACAACAATAACTCAAGATAGGCCCTCTCGAGAAAAGATCATTAACACAGTCATGTTGACGGTTAAAGTAGTAGAAGAAAGTCTACTTCAATAGAAAGTCAGAGACACTCAACTACTGGCTGAAAGGAAGCAAGCTGAGATGCAGAAGAAGGCTCAAAGTGAAGAAATGATCAAGGAGTTTATGGCACAACATAAACTGCCAATCAAAAGGCCAATCAGAGGAGGAAGAACAACAAGGTCTTCAAGACCAAAGTTGATTCCCCAAGGGCCAAAGACATTGTACAAAATAAATTTAGACCAATTACAGACTCTGATTGGGGGCATTACTGGAATGACTTAAGGAGACATCCATCAAATGGCTCAACTTCATAAGAAGCAGAAGGCTAGTAGGTCAACAAGACCAAAAGAAACACACATCCTCATCAATGGGACTCTGGAATTCAAGGACTCTACCTTGAAAACAATGAGGCTAAGGCATTCAATCCTTAGACCTATTGAATTTATAAACTCCCCTACAGTCGAAGCTGAGCTCCAGAAGATCTTGAATAAACATGTCCAAACTGCAACTGAAGCGATATATGAATACCTCTCTAGACCTGACCTATGAGAACATCAACCATCAGGTGATGATGGTGATACACAACAGCATCCTGTGCTCAGTAGGATGATGATGATGATGATGAAATAATTTATCTAATTAGAAAAGAAGGAGTACAAGTACAGACGACGGTAGCTGAGATCGCAGCAGTAGAGACTTCTACAAAAGAATCTACAGCAGAAGAACATGCAGATGAACCCGTTGAAGCAAAGGCGTCTGCAGGAGAACAAGAGCCACCTACAATGGAGACCGCCATAGAAAACTACCATAGAACCAGTTGTAGAGGAACCTGAAGCACCAGAAATCACAGAAGAAGATCAAGTTGAGTCCTCAGGAGATGAATCGGAAGCAGAAACACCGATGATCATCGCACTTGCAGCAGAAGAGACACGTGATGACACAGCTGAAGGACAAGGAACTCAACAAACCACAGAAGAACTCCCTGACGTTGAGGAAGACTCGCCTGTAGCTGAAGATCTAATAGTCGTCATATCCAGAGAAGATCCCATAACTGCAGAAGAAGTAACCAACATTATAGCTGAGACAAGGGATACAGACGACTCCAACCAAGTTACAGCTGAGGCACATCAGGCAACTCCATCTTGAGATATTCAATACATTGTATTTACTCCCTCATCCTCATTTTGGGTTAGCACAAAAGACGGCAAATATACCCTCTGTAGTACTAGAACATATGTATAGTGGGACCTCTGCAACCAGGATGACACCAACAACAATCAAGAATCTGAAGGAGGCATTTGAGGCAGATGATATTCACATCCTTTCTGTTCAACCATATCAACAAGGCGAAAGAATCCCTTCCTCACCCTTAGAAAACAGCACACAATAAAGACTGTGTCAGCTCGATCAAGAAATCTATGGTATGCACTCATGGATCAGGACTACTTTTCACGATCTACTTAAAACCTTACAACCAATTACAACAGATTTAGCAAAAGAAAAGGAAATCAGAAAGAACACCTTTGAAGATTTTGGAGCCACACTGAGAAATTTGGTAGCAGGTATCATTGCCGAGATAAAGCAAGCAAAACCAATGAATCTTCAACATCACAGAATCAGCACCTCCAACTTCAACAAATTCAAAGGCCAATACACTTCTTAACTCCGAAAGCTCCATGAAACTCTGCAGACTACCAAGAAGCAGATTGATGAGCATATGTGCATAAATGACACCAAATTTGGTCTTCTCGAAACCAAACTACAAGTAGTTCAAAGGAACATCTTCTCTGAACTCAAAGCCATATGCTCTTGAAGCATTAACCTCCACCCTAAATGCTAACAAAAAGGGGGGAAAGTCATCTGAAGCAGAGTAACAGAAGACTCCAAGGAAGCCTGTAGCTGAGCAGCAGAGAACACCATCTAAAACTCAGGGGGAGAAGTTATCTGCAGCAAAGAGGAAAAGTTCCCCCGAACAAGGAAGGGAGCAGTCTGCTAAGAAGTCTAGATATCATAAGGAGGAATCCTATGAAGAACGTAGACAACACTACAGAGATTCAGAGGAAAGGCATGGAAAGCGCAGTAGAGAAACTAAGGAAGACCGATGGCATAAGCGCAGCAAAGGAAAGGAGTACCAAAGGCAAGCTTGAAATTGCTATATTACTCCTCTTTGTAATTATTGTGTTTTTTGTTTTAAAGACAATGTAATTAAGTTGAAATTAGTTTCAACAAAATATATCTAAACAGTTAGATAAGAAAATGTACTTGTTGTATTACATATGAGTTTTTGTTAGCATTAATTTAGGGAGAGATTGATAGGAATGTGCAATCCCTCCATTTGTATAGAAATTGATGTAAAAAAACTAAGATGTATTAATTATA
This sequence comes from Drosera capensis, assembly GCA_001925005.1. Lineage (NCBI taxonomy): Eukaryota > Viridiplantae > Streptophyta > Magnoliopsida > Caryophyllales > Droseraceae > Drosera > Drosera capensis. Next base: position 68,342 of record LIEC01007664.1, read on the forward strand.
ATGTAGTTAGTGCGTTTAGGCTAGAAGTCAATTATGAAGTTGCAATCTAGGTTAGATGCCAGTGAGTAGACGGTTGTAGATGTATGGGCGTCATGCAAGCCACGAGATATAGACTACTACATAGGACTTTGGATGAACAATTATTGCATTGATAAGCAACGAAAGAATGTCAAAGTCTCCAGGATCTTAGGACTGAGCTTGCAGACGAGGATCAACACAGAATACATCATGTATAGCAAATCTGGTACAGACGAGGTTGCAACTGGGACAGATATAGACGAGGTCTTACAATATAATATGCAGACTAAGGTGTAGGAGACTGGGTACAGCAGAGGATGGTTGCTAGTGGTTGGGTCAAAGGTCGGGAGTCAGTCAAAAAGAGATTTGAGTTAAAGTAGCAACAACACAAATTCTAGAGATAGTGGACTGCCAGCATTCAAAACGAGATGGTGGGGGACACGAGTGACAAAGTGTTATTCCAGGAATAGTGCATTGTCTGAGTAGGTTCGTTTCTTGAGTCTTCAAAAAGGAACCGTTGAAGCTTATTATAGTGGTGCTGTTGAATAAAGATTGAAAGGCAAAGAATACAAAACAATCAGAAATTCAAAAGATTACTCCAGAAAGTTAAATCGTGAAAGATACAGTGAAAAGGGTATCACTAATATGTAGAAGAACAAAGTTTGCAACATAGTCCAGAGTTTGGATCTGTGCAAAAGATTTAGAGTTTTTATCTTTTTGTACAATTTAGATAACTTGTAAAAAGAAGTTTCTTGTAAGCTCAAACAAGAAGATAGTGATACTCACCTTTTGGCTTGACTATACTGATCACCAAGGTAAGACTGGACTAAGCTCTCAATTTTTATTTGATATCGAGTGTCTAAATCAGTATAAATACTATGTCTATTATTTGTCTTTACTGCATTGATATTTAAAACTGTTAGAAACAAATCATCACAGTCAAAAAGAGATAAAACTCAGAGTTTGAATTCTATGCAGACTACCAATTATCCTCTGTAGACTATCTAAGTAGTCCGCATAAGAATAGTGGTCTGTAAAAACTAGTATTTCGCATCAAGTTTGAGTAAATTTTTGAAACAACCTATTCACCCCCCCCCCCCCCAGGTTGAAACCTGAAACTTACAAAGGTGGTATCTACCTTTTTTTTCTCAAATTTATTTTCACATAGAAAGGTTAAGAGGGTTTCACACCATGCCCTAGGTGCTTGTTTTAATCCATATAAATCCTTATCTAACCTGTATACATGTCCTGGATGTTTAAAGTCTTCAAAGCGAGGAGGTTGTTCAACATAAACTTCCTTTTGCAGCTTTCCACTCTTTACATCCATTTGATATACTTTAAATCCTTAATATACAGCATAGGTAAGGAATATTCTTTTGGATTCTAGTCTTACTACAGGGGCAAAGGTTTCATCAAAGTCTATTCCTTCTTCTTGTGAGTACCCCTTTACAACTAGCCTAGCTTTGTTTGTGATGACTATTCCATTTTTATCAGTTTTATTTCTAAATACCAATTTATAGTCAACAATTGGATAATTCCTTGGTCTTGATGTTAAATACGATACTTTATTTTTTTTGGAACTCATTCAGTTCCTCTTGCATGACCTCTATCCAGTTTGGATCAATTAAGGCTTTACTAATTGTCTTAGGTTCCATTTGTTTTATATAAAAAAGGTAGACAGACATTCTCCAGTTGTTGCCCTTCTAGTCTGTACAGGTGCATCTTTATCTCCAATGATGTCATCATGTGTGTGTGCCTTGATCCATCTTCTCTTATCTGGTTCATTTGTTGTTTGTTGTGGTTGAGAGGTTGATTTTTATGGCTCTTCTGTATTATGATTTTCTTTATTATCTTTTATTTTAGTTTCAATACTCTCGTTTGCATCTTGTTTATTATCTATGCATGCACATTCCTCATCAAAAACATTTGCATCACGCATGGATATTTCAGATTCATCAAATGATACATGTACTGATTCCTTAACTATTTGTGTCCTTATATTGTACACTTTAAAAGCTTTGCTGGTTGTGGAGTATCCTAAGAAGGTTCCCTCATCAGTCTTAGGGTCAAATTTCCCTAGATAACTTTTTTCATTGTTGTGTATATAGCATTTACATCCAAAGATATGAAAGTATTTGAGAGTTGGTGTCTTCCCTTTCCATAATTTATAAGGAGTCTTCTTATGTAGTTTGTGTATGATACATCTGTTTTGAACATAGCATGTAGTATTTATTGTTTCTGCCCAGAAGCTTTTAGGTAAGTTTGCATCAACAAGCATTGTCCTGGTTGCTTCTATAAGCGTTCTATTTTTCCTTTCAACATCATTTTGTTGAGGTGTTCTAAGTGCTGAGAAATTGTGTTTGATTCCGTGATCATTGCAGTAGTTATCTGCTCCTACTTGATCAAATTTAGTACCATGATCACTTTTTATTGTGATTACTTCTATGTCTTTCTTATTCTGAATTTGTCTTAGGAATCTAGTCATCAGACTGCAAGTTTCACTTTTTTTATGTAGAAACATTACCCATGTGTATCTTGAGTAATCATCTACTATAACTAGAGTGTATTTCTTTTTGTTTAAGTTTTCTACCTCAAATGGACCAAAAATATCCATATGTAATAATTCCAAAATTTTAGTTAATTCTGAAGAATTTAGAGATTTAAAGCTTGCTCTAGTGTGCTTTCCTTTTGATAGGGTCTGCAAAGTTTATCCTTTTTAAACTTTACTTGTGGAAGTCCTCTTACAAATTTTTCTGAGGATAATCTCACTATAGTTTTGAAGTTAAGATAAGCTAATCTTTTGTGCCATAGCCAGTTTGTGTCCTCAGCTTCTTTTGTGTAGAAACATGTTATTTGTTTTGACTGTAATGAATCAAAATCTACTGCATAGATGTTTCTTTTTTTTTATACCTAGCAATTTGACTTCTTGTGTGATTTTGTTTTTGACTTGACATGAATTATGAGTAAATGATACATCATAATTTTTATCACACAGTTGACTAATGGAAAGCAGGTTATGTTATAATCCTTTAACATAAGCTATATTTTTAAAGATTAAGAAACCTGTACTAAGGGTTCCATAACCTTTAGTTAAACATGCCTTTCCTCCTCCAAAGATGACGATAGGTCCTTGTTCTTTTCTGTAGTCTTTAAGGATTGATTTATTTTTGTCATGTGTCCTGAGTATCCATTGTCAAGATACCATATTTCTCTTTGTTTTTCCTACATTAAAACATAAAGAGCTTGTGCATGGTACCCACTCATATGGGTCCTCATTTGTTAGTCTTTGGAATCCACACGAATTATTTTCTTATAGGAATTCCAATATTCAAAGAAGTTGTGGCCGAGCTTGCCATAGGTATAGTAGTAGACCTTTGGTCTTATGGTGTTTAGTGGTCTGCTTCATTTCGTCTGTTGTATCTGACATGAGTAGGTGTGGCTTTCTCCATATTATTTTGGAGAAGTTATTCCACACTGAATAGTTAGGTGCATACTGAGCTTCATAAGGCCTTTCATCAAATTTTTTCCTAAGACTCGTGGCCTTCTACATCTATGGTATTTTGCATCAGTACGTGCTGATAGTCTACTCGAGCTCTTCTGGGTTTGAGCAATAAAGATCTTACTTTTCTATTGCAGTAGAGATCTCTGCTGCAGACTTATCTTACTTTTCTGTATTGTCTATGCAGTGGAGTATTTGCTCTTCTGCTTAGCTTATGCAGTAGAGTTTTTGCTCTTATGTACATTTGCTGCAGCAGAGATATTCTTCTTCTGCAGAGTTCTTGCAGTAGTTTGCTTTGTTTTCTTAGTAATGACTATTTCATTTGCTTTATTATTCAACCAGTCATTATATCCTAATCCTGTTTTATCATGGGAGGATTGACTTGTGTTGAGCAATTTTTGCAAACACAAAGTCTTTCCGTTCCAAGCATCTACCTGCTTCTAAAGCTCAGTATTTCTCAATGTGAGTGTTTCCACTACTACATTGAGATGTTTTATTTTTTCATTTGCTTCTTTTAATTCCTCTTGAGCATTGATTAGACTGATGTTAGTCACCTCATATGTTAAATTGCATTTCTCTTTGCGACTTGCAATTTGCTAAAGAGTTTTTTTATTTTTCTTTAAAAGGGAAATAAAGTTCTCAAAGGTTTCTTGAAGTGCTTCCTTCAATTCCTCTATGGTGACATCTGAATCAGAAAGATCAAATACCTGTTGCTTTTCGTCATGCTTAGCCATGAGACATAGCTGAGCGTTTGAAATTGTGTCTTTATCTTCAGAGTCTGTATTGCTCCATATCTTTGCAGCATAGGTTTTGCCTCTTTCTTTTTTTCCAGAATTGCCTTTGATGTAGTCCTTTTTGAATTTTGGTGTAGACGAGTCTTATGTCGGTCGTCTGCATTGTGCAGCAAAGTGTCCTGGTTTTTCGTACTTGTAGCAGACTTCCTTTTCTGCTTTCTTTGTCTTCGTGGGAAAGTTATTCTTGAGATTCCTCTTCTTGAACAGTTTCTTGAACTTCTTTCCCATCAGTGTCACTTCTTCAGACGTCCTTAGTCACTTGTAGACGAGGTATTAGTGGTCTCCTCCTCTGTCATGGACTTCGGGATTTTTTCTTGAACTTTGAAAGCTAGAGTCTTCTTTCTAGCATCATCTATTTGTTTCTTCTACTCAACTTCGAGATTGTATGTATGCAATACATCATATAGTTGAGCCAAGGACATCTTTGTTAGGTTTTTTGATTCCCTGATAGCTGTGGTCATTGTACTCTATATTTCACCAAGAGATCTCACAAACTTTAGGTTGCTTCCTTGTTTTCGAAAGTCTTTCTCAAGGTTTTGTGATTGTTGATGAGAATATTGAACCTTTCATAGAAGGTAGTCAAATTTTCATCAGATCTCATTGAGACCCAATCGTATTGTTGCATTAGGACATCCTTCTTATTCTCCCTTATTTCGTTGGTTACTTCGTTTCTGAGCAATACAGTTTCCCATGCATCCTTTGTAGTGGTTGCATAAACCACTATTTCAAACATGTTGTCATCAAGAGCTTTGAATATCTAATTCCTTGCTCTTCTATTAACAAGCACCAAATCCCAGTCTTCTCTTGACCAAAGAGACTTTGGTTTGTATACTTCATTTGTTGCATCCATTGGATCAAGCATCGTTGGAATATGAGGTTCATCAGTGATGCTATCTTGCATTCTCTCATCAATTGAATCAAGATTTGCAAGCATCCTCAGTTTCGAATGGTTGAATTTGTCAAACGAACACGTTGGAGGCTCTCCGCTGTTTGGACATTTAGGAAGCTTTGGTGGAGCCATTTCTCTTTACAGAAAAAAACTATTAGTAACTTCTTTACAAATAAAATAATGACCTTTTCTTTTCAAAAATTGTTAAGTCTAGAAAGTCAGGCTGTGATACCAATTATAAGGTTCAAGATTCAACCTAGAGAGGAAGGGGTGAATCGGTTGATTTAAAAATTATGCAGCGGATTATATGTTTATTGCAGATCACTGTTCTCTGCAAACCACTTAGGTAGTCGGTAGCTGACACTTGGTGGTCTGCAGCAGAGACTTTACACTCTTTTAAGTTCGTTTCTATCTTGTTGTGATGACTAGTTTCTAACACTTCTAAATATCAAGCAATAAAAGCAAGTAAGGGACACAATATTTATACTGGTTTAGACACTTGTTATCAATTGATAAACGAGAGCTTAGTCCAGCCTTCCCTTGATGACCAGAATATACACGAAGGTACAGCAGAGATAGTTGTTGGTAGTTGGGTCAAAGTCTAAAGACAGTCAAAACGAAAATTTAGGGTGTAAAAGGTGATAGTACAAGAATCTGAGATAGGTGAGCTGTCAACATCAGTTGAGGCACACATATGACAAAATGTCACATCAAATACTATGCAAAGTCACGGGTTTATTCTTTGAGCCTATAAAAGGGGATCGTTAAAGATCAAAGAGTAAGACTGTTGAACGGATGATTGAAAGCCAAGAATGCAAAGCAATTAGAGATTCAAAAATTACTCAAGTGGACTGAATTATGAAGAACAGTAAAGAAGAGTTCGATAGTTTGTAGTGAAGAACATAACTTTGCAATAAAGTCCAGCTGATTGGATCTGTGCAAAGATCTGGGTTCTTCATCTTTTATACAAGTTAGCTAACTTGAAAAAAGAGGTTCTCTTGTAAGCCACAAACAAAAAATTAGTGAACTCACCTCTTGGCTTGACTAAACTGGTCATCAATGGAATACTGGACTAAGCTCTCGTTTATCATTTTATAATGAGTGTCTGAACCAATATAAATATCGTGTTCTTTACTTATTGGTTGATATACTTATAACTGTTAGAAACTGATCATCACAGCCAAACAGAGACAAAATATAAAGTTTAAAGTTTCTTCTGCAGACCACTAAGTCTCTACTGTAGACTAATAAAGTGGTATGCATAGAATAGTTAACTTCAATCTCTGCTATAGACTATTCAAGTAATTTGCAAAGAACAATTAACTTCAAAGAACTTTAATCCGTTGCATAAATTGAAATGTTTTTTAATCAACCTATTCACCCTTTCTAGGTTGAATCTTGGACCTAACAAATGCCTTTTCACCCATCACGCCTAAACCTTTCCACTTCACCACTCACACTACAATCATTCATTTCAATTAATTCAATCATGCTTTATCCCAAAACATAATCACACAAACGATTCATTTTCAAATTATTCTCCGTAAATCAATGCACTCAATTAATTCAAAATGATTTAACTAGTTTTTATCTAAAAATCGACTTTGAATATTACATTATAAGGAATGTATAGAAATAATATGTAATGCAATAATACCAATGCATAGATATATTAATATATAGCCTAAACACTCACTTAGATCAATTCATCTAAATTTTTTAATAAAAATCATCAAGTTATATATGAAACATGATTAAATTTTTAATAAAAGTCATCAAGTCATCAAAAATTTTTAAATGACATAGATATAATTATATTTTAGTTAACTTAATACTATTATTATTTCTGCTTTCAATACTATTATATTTATCATGATCTTTTACCATATAGCGCATGAGTTAGTAATATAGTATTATATAAAAAAACTAAGATAATTAACTTTAAACGGTTTGGTAATCGATTATAAATAATTCTATTAGTTTGTTCATCATCGTTTAATCGGTTCGTCTGGTTTTAAATCGATTTAATAATTGGTTTTGTTTTGTAAAACAAAACCTAATCATTTAATAATTGATTTGTCAGGTTTGATTTTTTGGTTTCGATCAAATTGATTCGACCTTTGTTTTAATAATCAACCCTAAACCCTAAATCCATCTTAACTTAAAAAATTACAAACAACTACACTAAGAGGGTGTTTGATATTGTTGGTCAAAACGGTAAAAACCAAAATTATTAACAGAAATAAAAAATAAATAAAGAAAATCAAAATTATTATAAAAAATAAGATGATTTTTTATATAAGGGATTTATACTTAGATGAAATAAAAAATAAATTATTATTTTTTTTTAATTTTAACTTTTATTTTTTATTTTATCGATATCAAAAATAAAAATCATGGATAAATGTTTTCATTTCTATCGCTTTCTCATCGCCAATAGAAAGAAGGGGAAAATAAGAACTTTGAAACAAAAGTGAAACACATCCATTTTCGAAGAATCAACCCTCGCGTCTTGACAAGCATCACCTCTCACCGCCGCCACCCACTGGCTCACCATACACAGCACACCCTCTCGCTGAAACTTTCATTCCTCGCAGGCATACCCCGTTAATTACCATCAAAAGTGCCGTCTACACCCATTATCGTCTCCAAGTCCCTTTCCGTTTTTGCCCCTTGTTGCGTCGCTCGCTCTCTGCGTGATAGCTTGAAGGTGAAATGGCGTTATGGATGGAAGCGGGTTCGGAGCCCAAAACGGACGAGGAAAGGGCGGATTTGGAAGCCATCTCCGCCCTCAAGGAGGCAGCCGCCGTTGAACTCAAGGTAATCAAATTCGCTTATGTATAAACTTGTGTAGTTAGAGCATTGGGACATAATTGAAATAACTATTGAGTTACTATAGTTTGTAATTTTGGATTTAGAATATGATTGGAAACTTGTAGCTTTATTTTCGGGCTTGCTCTAAATATGTTGTTTTTTGTGTTCCTTATGGTGATTAGGAAAAAGGCAATGAGTATGTCAAGAAGGGTAAGAAACACTTTGTGCATGCTATCGATTGCTACACGAGGGCTATAAACCAGCAGGTTTTGAGTGAGAAGGATACCTCGGTTCTGTTTGCGAATAGAGCCCATGTGAACCTCCTCTTAGGAAATAACAGACGTGCCCTCGAGGATGCTCAGCAGGCGATCAAGCTCTCACAAACAAATATTAAGGTTTTCCTATTAACTGAATGACTTGGAGATAGTATTCTTGGTAGGTTGGTTAGGATTATCTCCCAGAAAATCTGAATTGGCATAGCATGATTCGTTGTTGAGATTGCCATTTCTTTTGTTGAATGATTCTTTGTCACCCAGTTGAATGTGTTCTCTAATCTAGTTTTGGGGAAATCAATACTAAAATTGACACTTGACGTCATGTTGGCAACCGGTATCTCCCTTTTTTATAGGGTGAGTTTGACCTATGGATCAAACACTCTTTTCAATGATCTTTTATGCATAAGTTCAATTCTCGACGAAAACAGACTCTTGGTTTGAGAAGGTTGCGTATATTCTCACCCGGTTCTAAACGGGAGCTTTTGGTTCTGGTTAAGTTGAGTTTTAACATAATACCTCGTATATGTATTCAATAGTCCTTTTATCGCGCTGCAAAGGCATCATTGTCCTTGGGTTTCTTGAGAGAAGCTAAGTCCTATTGTGAAAAAGGACTTGAGGTATCACCTGAGAATGAAGAGCTTAGGAAACTGCTTCATCAAGTAAACTCAAAACTGTTGGATCTTGAAAAACGAGAGATTGAAGCTTTGAAGTCCTTGAAAGCAGCCAAGGTATGTGATTTATTGTGTGAAAATAACAGGATTATTCTAGGATGACACATTTTTCTTGACTTCATGTTTCCTTTTTAACGTGCAGGATCTTGTTTCTGCAATTGGAAATAGAGGACTGAGGATTGGCAAGGGCATGCACAGAGAGCTCACTGGACCAAAAAAGCCAATTTTAGATGACAATAATATTCTTCATTGGCCAGTTGTTCTGCTGTATGCAGAGGTCATGTCAAGCGACTTGATAGAGGACTTTTGTGAGACCGACATGTTTTCAGCTCATCTTGATATCATATCCTTGGTCATTGCAAGCTGTTTGATCAACCACAAATACAATATATAATTACATAAAAAAAACTAATACATTATATAATTGCCAAGGCTTTGCTTTTATTTGCATCCATCAACATTACTTGTTTGCATTTAGCACATTCATTTTTGTCCTTGACTTGAGAACATGTTTTCAGAAAGCTGTCTACCTTTGCCCTGGGATAAGGAAAAAGCATATACACGAGATTCTGTTGAATTGTACTATGAGGTATGCTCAAAGCGACTGGGTTACTAGGCTTATTGTGTCTTCTTATGGATAGAAAATAACTAGAGCAGTAAAAAGCCAATGTTTGTTTTTAGCACAAATGTTATAGTTGAGTTTAGAGCTTAGCAAAAAGCTAAATGTCTTATCATTTAGAGTTTCATGTTTCTTGATTGTTTTTTGAAGAATAAAGGGCAAAGAGATTGAATTCCCTTTATTCCTTCTCATTATCTATAATACAAAGGACCACTTAGCTTTTATAGTTGTGAGACATGCCTCAACAACTTATCAGACAAAAGAAGAAGAAGAATAAATCTGGGATATTGCCTCTAAAGTCAAGGGAGTATCTTCCAGCATACAAACACACATAATCAAATCTTATCCTAGTTTAATGCATAAGATCTTAGAGATCCTGGTTAAGATCTTGGTAAAAAATAGACTTGAACTTTTCGACACTCCCCCTCATGCTGGGTTATGAATGTCTATGGTACCCAACTTGCACGTTAGCCGTTCAAAGCTATTTTTGGCAAGGCTTTAGTTAGTATGTCGGCTGTTTGATAGCTTGTAGGAACATAGGATAGTTTTATGACACCTTCTTCAACTTTGTCTTTGATGAAGTGTCAGATCTATTTCCACGTGCTTCGTTCTATCATGTTGAACTGGATTCTTGGCAATTTCAGTGGCAACTTTATTATCACAAAATAACAACATTGAATTGTTGTTAGTGAACCCCATTTCCTTTAAGATTCTTCTCAATCAAATGCCTTCACATATACCTTGACACATTGCTCGGAATTCTGCTTCACCATTACTTCTGGCAACCATTGATTGCTTCTTGCTCCTCCAAGTAACCATGTTGCCCCAAACAAAAGTACAATAGCCCGTTGTTGACCTCCTGTCAAAGCGACATCCAGCCCACTCGACATCTGTAAAGACTTCTGCATTCCTTTCAGCTGCCCTAGAGGCCTCTTCCTGGACTACCTTTCAACTATTGAAGGATCCAAAAGACAGCCCTTAAGTGGTTCTAGTTTGGATTACTCATATAACTACTAATCATACTCACTGCAAACCAATATCTGGTTGAGTGTGTGAAGATAGATTAGCTTGCCAACTAATCTTTGATACCTTCCTTTATCTGTTAAAGGTGCCTCTTCTTCCATCTCTGCTTTGTTTGTTGAATCCATGGGCGTGTCAACTGTTTTACACTCAAGCATGTTGGTTTCTCTTAGAAGGTCAAGAGTATATTTGCATTGTGAAATTGCAATTCCTTTATGAGATCTAGCCACCTCCATGTCAAGAAAATATTTGAGCTGACCTAAGTATTTGATCTCAAATTCCTTTGCCAATGTAATTCAGAATTTCCAGTAAGTCGTCCCTTGTCAAGATTATATCATCAACATAGACAATCATTATTGCTCTGACTTCCTAATGAACATGATATGATCTGCTTGGTATTGAGTGAATTTCAGCTTCTTCATGAAATGTGTTAACCTGCCGAACCAAGCGCAAGGTGACTGTTGCAGACCATAGAGAGATTTTCGGAGTTTGCACACCTTGTTTATGCTTTCTGGAATGTCAATTCCCGGAGGAACTTCCATAAGCATTTCCTCCTTTAAATCACTATTCAAGAAGGCATTTTTTATATCTAGCTGCAACAGATACCAATCTAAGTTAGCTGTAAGAATTAATAAAACTCGAATAGAGTTTAACTTGGCAACTAGGGCAAATGTGTCTTCGTAGTCGATGCCATAGGATTGTGTGAACCCATGGGCGACAAGTCTGGCCTTGAGACCATAGTTATTAAGGCGTCAAGTAGACAAGGCGAGTCGAGGGGTCTTAGGACGCTTAGGCGCCTTCCTAGTCATCGGTAAGGTGACAAGTCGATCATGTACTATATATATACATATTCTTGTACAAGTGCACACATATATTAACAACAAACATATAATCACTCCATTTGAAAATATAATTTCAAATAACATCAAATGAATCCCGCAAGACGATAAGCTAGTTAGCAAATAGAAACACATGGAAGAGCAATGATACATGAGTTTCGCATAATAGCAACTTATCTAAAGGTTACCAAAACAAAAGCTAAGATGTCTCAAAATGTTAACATAAAAGCTCCATAATAAAGACAACAAAAATCCTCACAACAAGAATTGATTCAAATATTTTCATCAAGCATCACTTCATCATCATCTCGTCCCGAATTATCTGGCTGTGATTATAAAGAACAAGGTGTTGGCACACCAAAATCATCTTTGACATCCAAGTCATCAATTGGAAGAACCAAATCGTATTCTCTGATCTCTTCTCCAACTTCAAATTCATCAGAATCACATTCATGGAGTGCAGCCCGCGCAACACCAAGATAACACTTGAACCTATATTGACAGTTGGATCACCTCTTCCACGTCCATGTCCACGTCTATATGTGATCAACCTTGAAGAATAACAACTCGCACTCTGTACAGTTTCTCCCATGGCAATATCAATTTGCTCATAACTATGGTCATCTCCTGCATAAACAGTGTCTTGTGTAGAATCATCAATCACCCATTTGTTATCCCAATCAAAATCTTCCAATTTGTTTTTTTGAAGGAAAAAAGATTATAATTCATTGTCAAATAAATCAATTACAATCTTGACTTTATTTTTTCATAAAATTTAGATCTTTTTCGTATTTTTTTAATTTTGACCATGAAGGCGTCCGCCTTGCACATAAGTCGTCCATAATCGACCAAATCGTCTTTAAAGCGACAATTTTCTACACAAGACCATCGCTTTGATCTCTCGAAGTAAGGCGAAGGTTTGCCTAGTCCATTGTAAAATGGCACCTAGGCGTCTAGGCGACGCCTTGATAACTATGCTTGAGATGGTTGGTACTCCAATCAGCATTATCCTTATCAGTAAACAACCATTTACAACCCACCAATTTTTTCCTTGCTGGTAGATCTGTGTACTCCCATGTTTTGCTCTTCTCAAGTGCATGCAGTTCTTAAAAGACAGCTTTATTTCACTCCGGTCTAGATAATTCCTCCTGAATGTTCCTCGAGACCTCAGTCTCATTAAGTGTAGTAACAAAAGCCTCGTAACTCGGAGACAGTCTCTTGTAACACAAGTTTTTAATAGGATGCTGGGTGCACGGTCTCTTCCCTTTTCTGAGAGCAATAGGCTGATCAAGATCATCAATTGATTCAAAGGAATCTGAACTTACAGGAGCATTACATGTATGAACTACGGGCGTTGAACTCGGAGAGGTTTCTTGAGCTGGCCTTGATTAACAGTAGTCCTCAAACTTCTTTTGAGTTTTCTGCCGTCTAGAGTACAGCACTCGTTTGTTTTGTCTTGGGTAGCTTCTGTAACATGATCAGCTTCAGGGTTAAGATCATTCACATCTGAAGAAGTCTTATCGTGAGAGTTATGGGTAATTTTTGTTGTTGTGATGGCTCGATTGACGAAGGAAACATTGAATGAGGGATGTCCCAAAAATAATATTCGTCATGATTATTCCCCATCTGAATGTTATTTTTGGGATAGAGAGCTGATGTTCAAAAAAGGTGACATCCATGGTGGTGTAAAAACGCTTGGTGGATGGGGAGTAACATTTATACCCACTTTGATTTGCAGAGTATCCAAGGAAAACACATTTAAGAAATGTAGGATCGAGCTTGCTACGGTGTTGTTGGTTAACATCAACAAATGTTGTACACTCGAAAACTTTAAGAGGGATATGAGATATAAAATGAGCATGTGGAAAGACATGAAGAAGACTCTGAATTAGGGTCTGAAATTTGAGGACACGGGAAGTCATGCGATTGATAAGATATCTGGCAATTAGAACTGCTTAATGTTTTGGGACATGACTAGACAACATCAGTGAGTGGGCAACCTCTAAAAGATGCCTATTCTTTTTTCCCGCTATTCCGTTTTGCTGAGGAGTATCCACATATGGGCTAATATGCATATCTTGACCACGAAGATATTACCCAAGTTTTGAGTGAAATATTCTTTCCCATTGTCTGTTTTCAGGACTTGAATTTTAGTTTGAAACTGGGTTTGAAACTTTGAATGATTTGGTGGAAAGTTTGAAAATTTCCAACTTCAAATTTTTCTTTCTCAGAAAAGTCTAAATGAGTCTAGTGTGATCATCAATGAAGATGACAAACCATTTAGACCCTGAATATTATTCACACGAGAGGGACCCCAAACATCGCTATAGATCATATGGAATGGGTGAGAAAATTTATAAAAGCTGCAAAGGATAGGAGTTGCGAGCATGTTTGGATAATTGGGATATCTCACATTGGATGTTTACTGAACCATTGAGAAACAAAGAGGGAAACGACTTTCTCAAATACTTGAAATTTGGATGACCTAACCTATAGTGCCACAATCTTATATCACCTTCTGCATTCGCACTAGATGCTACACAAGGCATTTGTTTTTTTCCATTTTGGGGCATCAACTCGCAGAAGGTAGAGACCTACTTCCATCTTAGCATTGCCAGTCGTCCTCCCTGGATCCAAAACCTGAAATTCACTCAAATGTGGAAAGAACTTAGTAATGCATCCTAGTTCTCTAGTCAGCTTGCTTATGGACAAGAGATTATAACTCAGATTAGGGACAAACAAAACTGAGTTCAAAGTTATATGCTTTGAAACGATCACAGAGCCAATAACTTTCACCTTTGAAAGAGAACCATAAGCAATACGAACAACCATACCATTTTGACATGGGTTATAGTTGTCGAACATAGTAACATCTCCAGTCATGTGGTCTGACGCTCCAGAGTCTACAATCCAAGAAGTGAGGTTCCCCTTTTTAGCATTTAATGTGGTTAAGGGATTACCTTTCTCTGCAACTGCCGCTGAACTGACCCCTTCAGGATGTAGTACATTTTGAACTGACTGTTGGAGCAACTTTTGCAACATCTCCAATTGTTCCTTGTTGAAAGAAATCAAGCTGGCTGGTGCTGGTGTTTCAGTTTGTACAGCATTGCCTCGACCCTCACGGTCTTGAGTTGGACATGACGATGATGACTTCCAATTTGATGGTCGACCATGTATTTTCCAGCAAGTGTCTTTTCTGTGTCCATTCCTTTTACAATGATCGCACCAAGGACAAGCATTCCTTCGCTGGCCAGAGCTGCTATTAGTTGTGTTTCCTCGACTAAAGTAAGGTTGAGCTCCCCATGCTACCAAGGCAGAATTCTCATTGCTGGGTTGATTGTTTGTAGAACCAATCATCACCTCTCTTCGTGTTTCTTCTCTCCAAACTTCTGAAAATGCTTCTTGAACACTAGGCAAGGGTTTTGTGCTCAATATTCTCCCACGTACTTCATCTAGCTCTTGATTCAAGCCCAACAAAAAATTGTAGATTCGTTCTTTGTCAGGAATCTGCTTGTAGTGTTTAGCGTCATCAGGACACTTCCATGTCACATCGTCCAGAAGGTCTGTTTGTTGCCAGTAACGTATTAGCTGATTAAAATAATCACTCACAGAGGACTCTTCTTGCCTCAAATCATGAAGGAAACCCTTGATCTTGAAAATAGCAGAGGTGTTGTCTTTGTTCTAGTATGTATCACGAACAGCCTCCCAGATCTCCTTGGCTGTTCGGTAGTACATAAAATTCTCTCATGTCTCATTCGTCATTGAGTTCAGGAGCCAAGACATCACCATGTTATTTTCCACCTTCCAGATTCGATACTTTGGACTGCTTTCCTTTGGTTGCACAGCGGCTCCAGTAAGATAATCTTCTTTGCCTTTTCTGCAAATGAAGATCATGACAGAGTGAGACCATTGATTGAAATTATTCCCTGTGAGTTTATGACCGGTGATAGGAAGTGTAACACTTTCAGATACACTCACAGAATTGATGATTAAAGGGGCTGAGGTGGTACTCTCATCCTCACTTGCCATGGCAGCTTGTGGAAATTTTGTCATGGTACCACTCAATTATGTGAATAGAAGAAGAGATACAAAGGATGGATCAGAATTGGCTCTGATACCATGAAGAATAAAGGGCAGAGAGATTGAATTCCCTTTGTTCCTTCTCATTATCTATAATTCAAAGGACCACTTAGCTTTTGTAGTTTGTGAGACATGCCTCAACAACTTATCAGACAAAAGACGAAGAAGAATGAATCTGGGATATTGCCCATGAAGTCAAGGGTATCTTCTAGCATACAAACACAGAAAATCAAATCTTATCCTAGTTTAATGCATAAGATCTTAGAGATCCTGGTTAAGCTCTTGGTAAAAATAGACTTGAACTTTTCAACAGTTTCTATAGATGATATCATTGTGTATCAATGTTTTGTACCTTTCTGTGATACGCATCGTGTAGCATTAATGCCTTCACTTAATATTGGTTGATAGATTGGCATGGCTGTTGCTTTATCAGAGGGAGAGATTCTTCATTACCTTTTAGAAGGAACAGCTGGTTCTGGTTTGGCGAATGTTGATGAGGAGAAAGGTTCTTCAAAAAATGGCAATGCTACAGGTATTTAACTTTCTTCTCTTATTGTTGCTGCTATCATGTCCATGCTTTGTGCTCACATAAACTCAAATGTGTCTTTCTCGATCTTTCTCGTATTGCTTATAAGCTTGTGTCTTTATTACTTAATTTTTTCAACAACTGCGGTGACTTTGTAAAGTATACCAACCCATTTATAAGCATCAGCTCCTTGTATCTCCCTTATTATTTTCAGTTACAAAGAATGATCTTTAACTTGCTCTCAACAAGCTATTTGGTCATTTTTACTCTAAGAATAGGCTGCTCCTATTGTCAAAGCTCTTTTTAGTAATGCCACTTGTATATTTTTCTAATTTTTTTAATTATAGATTAAGACAATCGGGATTGATGTGGAAAAAGTGAAAATGCTTTGACAATTGTGGTAGCCTATAGATTTATATTATTGGTTTTACTTTTCCATTCTATTTTGAATGATAAATATCAGAGAAGCACGGGAGACTCCTTTGTTGAAGCGTGTGTCATTAGCACGTCAAATCATCCCCTCTTGAAAAGTAATAGTGGCAAGAAGGGATCGTTCCTACAGGGACTCCTTAAATCACGATCTAATTTCAACAATCAAATCAAACCTTATGATTAAAATGGGAGATATTTATAAGATATAATAACTAAAACTAATGAGGATAAATATTGAATGAAAAGAAATTCAAGGAATGATAATTAAAACTTAGCGAGGATCACATGTGGTCATTCATAGCAGATGAAATAAATCATAGGCAATATTACATAACATTGTGAATAATTCTATGTGGATAAAGTTATAGGAAACCTCAGGCTTGCAATTTCCTTTATTGGCTAATATTGTCCAATAAGAGTATTAAGACGTTGTCAAGAAGAAATATCCTAGACAATTCACAAGAGTGCAAATCAATCATAGTGATCTATTTCTTGATTTAAGCTCTAACTCTCCTCAAGACATTTATATCTCACTAAAGAGTTAGCCAAGATATAACCCTAAGTTGTGATGCTTCTCCTAGCTTGAATAAACATCAATAGAGATCAATAATTCATACAATCTAGGTTGTTACTAATCATAATCAAAAGAGTTCAATCATTGCATAAATGAAACATAACCAACCCTAGTTAACTACTCTGGATAGTATCATGAAGCACATAGAATAAACACAGGAAACATTCACAATCCACGTCTTCTTCATTCCCTTCAATAAAATCATATTTGCCTCCTTACTCCACAGCCATGAATTCACTCACATGATCCCCGCTACACGATCTACTCAGTCATAATGGAAAGTAACAATCAAACCCATCATTGACATAATCCAACAGTAAATTCTAACACCTCAATCCATCGTCTTTGATTATAACCAAATCAACCACTATCTAATCAAGAAAATGAGAACAATAACTTTGAATTATAGCAACGAAAGTCGAATCTGCACGAACTGTAAATGAGATTTAAACCTAAAACCTAAGAATACGAGAAAACTATGTAAAAAAAATGAGGTTCTAACTCTGTTACACGGTTCTGGAAAAGGGATTTATATAGGGATTTTAAAAGCATTCAAAACCCACAAAAATTGGGCAGAAAATAACAAATCTGTCAAGTCAGATTCACGATCATGAAAATAATCATCGCCAGACAGGCCGTGAATGTGCACTTTTCAGTCTTCATGATTTCAGTTTCACTTCGTCCATACATGATATCAACATTATATAGAATCATCAAATATAGCATAAAATACGTGCAAATCTATCTCGTTCCACTTGAAAATGCAATCACAGCTCTTTTTCGATCAAATCCGGCAAATTGAGCTCCAAAATAGCTCACCTACAAAGAAAATACAACAAATAAGAGTATCGACGATAAAAACATAAAAGAAGGTAGAATAGATAAAAATGACACTACAACGAATAAAATCACAGGTAATTAACCAAGGAAAATGTGCATAAATAAATGTTCTAACATTTGTCTAGGGCATGAAATCCCTCAAAATAATCTGAATGAAATTAGAAACATGTGATCGATCCATGGTTATTATCATGTGTTTTGTGGGACATGTATATAACTGTGAGTGGCTTCGTATGGATATCGCATGTATTGTGTTTTCCAACCATCATAAAAATAGTGCAAGCTTCAGCTTTATTAGAGGCTTGGAGGGTGTGGTTGGGGGCCTACTTGATTGGCGTGTTCAGCGGGTGGTTTTGTAGCAACTAAACTTGTTCTGTGTTAATAAAGAACCTCATATTAGCAGTTGACAGTGATGCTAGCAATAGTGATCGCTTGTGCTAGCAGTGCAGAGCGAGTTATTGGGCTTTAGAGGGTTAAGGTTTAACTAGAGAAAATAATTACGAAATGATAAAACTATTGAATATAATGAGGTTTTTTGTTAATTTTGTTATAATATGTAGATTATTATCCAGAATGGCTCTTAACAATATTCTTTGGAGACTAAGCTCACAATGTAAAATTTGGCCCTTAATTTTATTATCTTTTTTTAGGATACATTAATCAGCCTGATTTTCCTATCATCTTCTCCTATGCTTACCATTAAGAGATTTCGTCACCTTGCATACGCAAATCAGCCTGCAACTGCATCATCCGATACTCATCATCCAAAAAGAAAGCGAGAAAAAAAAAAATCACACCTACTGCATTTGATAACTTTTCATTAAGGTTAAATTAGTCGCAAAAAATTAATCACATCTTATTTTAGGATACATTAATCAGCCTGCTTTTCCTATACATCTTCTCCTACACTTTAACAGCATGAAATTTCATTACCTTGCATACGCAAATCAGCCTGCCAATGCATCATCTGAAACTCATCATCAAAAAAGAAAGGAAAAAGGAAGCAAAAAATAAAATAAAAATCACATCTTCTGCATTTTATAGTTTTGGATAAAGGTTAAATTAGTCACAAAAGAATTATTGCCTTGGCATTACCTTTCATTGCCTTATCAATATCACTGGCCTTCCTGCTTTTCATCTTCTCAGCCAATGACAAGATGTATCTGATTGATTTGTTTGAATTCTCCCTGCCTCACTCTTCCTTTATCCAATTGACAGGGATTTTTTTCCTAAAATATTGCCATAGAAAAAATTTAATGGGCAAGTATGGCTGCGGCTAATTTTATTTATTAATTTATTTATGTTTTTTGGAAAAAGTGTGGTTGTGCAAATTTGTTTTGAGGAAACACTATCATCGTGATTCTTGTGTGGAACATATACTTTATTTTCCCATTCATGGCCTTTTTTTTTGGGGGGGCTTTGCTTGTTTGAATATTATGGTTGGTTTATATAGGATATTTTATATTAGGTTTTGGATTTGGTTATGATAAGGAAAAATTATCCGGAGTTACCACATAACCAAATTAATTCCAATGAACCACCCCATCCTTTTGGAAGTATCACCTAGACTATTTTTAAAAAAAAATAAATCGAAACTACATTTGCCTGTTTTGAAAGATTATGTCATAATTGATTTTTTTAATATATTAATCTCTCGTTTAGGTAATATATCAATCATAATATGATTCTATTTTTTGAGTGATTAATGTCAAAACATTTATCAACCTCCTTCGAAGCATCTTTACATCGGCTTTGTTCAAGTGCAAGTCGTCACCCTCAATCGTCGTCATCATTGTCGCCGGTTCGTCGTCGACGTCATTGTAGTTTGTCCTTAAAATTTTCCCTTAAAATTATGAACTTAAAAAACTATTGTATAGTTCTATAATAATACATAATGCCTATAAATTTTCAATTAATACTTACGATGTTGTAGATGTTTGCAATCGAAATCCACATTGTAATAACGATGGTGTTATCCACATTGTAAGTTTTAATCAAGAATTAATGTTTAAAACTTAATCCCAACCATAAAAAATGCTAACGAATGCATATATTTCCTCAACGAAATGTAGTAAACAAGGCACATGTATTTATGTGCATGTTGAATAGTTGTGGAGTTTTACATAAAAAAAATTAATATTTGTTTAGTGGCATTAAGGTTTTTTTGTAACAGTTGAAAGAAATGAGATAATGGATTGTATTGTATCAGATGATTATTTTGATATTTTTTAGATGAAACGTTTGTAAAAAAAAAAATTAAAAAATGACATGCTTTCTATGTCTTGGTACGGCCTAAATAGGAAAGCGTTGCCTATATTTCAGGACGGAGGGATTATATATTTGAAAAAGATCAACTTTATATTATCAACACTAACCATATCATAACTATTTAAATTAAGACCTAATTCAAATACCCTAATATCCAAGCATCCTAACTACAACAAGCATAGAATCATTTCATTAAAAAAAAGAAAAAAGAATACTATCCAGCATGATGCAGGAAGGAAAAAGAAACAACATACTGAATCTGACGGCTGTGTTCCCCACATAGATCATGATGATAGGGCTGATCGTTTAGATCACGATGATAGTTGTAACAAAGAAATTAGAGAGAAAAGATTATCACAATTATATTTTCCCAATAACTTTTTTCTGCAGTGATATTTAACCAAAAAATCCCATTTGGCGTGCATCTTTTCTATAAAGCGTGTGGGCGTTTAATGGGTATATCCACATTGGACCATTATAACCTTTTGTTCTCTTTTCAAGTGGTATTAGCCTTGCATTTCCTGAATTACCTCAGTGACATCAAGTGCACATGAAACTCTTGTTTCAGAAAGAGGTTATGCAATACACGGGCATTTCCTTTTGCCTTCACACTTGAGGTGATTTTATGAACAAAACTTTCGTTAAAAACGCTCAGGCTTATTCCTTGCCCATGGTGATCTTGATACCTTGTTGCGGTGTGTGTGTTGATTGGGAGAACTTCCTCTTTTCTGTTATAATGCGTGAACATCCTTTTCAAAACCTGGCCTTCCATATATAATACACCATGTCAGCAAAGGCACTTCTCATTTGTCTAGCCTTCCTGGACTTCCCCTTCATAGTCAAACACAGCCACCATCTTATGCAAGAATTCCACGGTGTTTCCCTCAAAACACCAGTGCTTCGCACCAGCAAATCCAAGCCCTCCATGGAAACGGGCAGTCAATGAACAAGTGCTCCCTCATCTCCCTGCACAACCACATAGTCCACAAGCATAATCTTGTATCACTTCCCAAGTATACAACTTAGATTTCAACCTCAATCTGTAGGGGATCAACAACCACAAGATAAATCCATGTTTGGGAGTAACATCAGCGCCCAAACACAATTCACCCAAGTAACCCTTGGCTTATCCACCAAGAGAGAATGATATACCAAAGCAGAATTCAGAACACTTTGAGCAGGAAATGGTAAGAGGCCTTTAGCTAGGAGAACCTCCTTGACCTGAATCAACTTTCTCCATATCCAAGAGGCACTTGATCTAGGCTGGATAGCATCCAAAAGAAAAGAATGTTGTTTTCTAATTATCTAGGGAAGTGAGAATTTAAAGTTAGTCTTCTTATAAATCTGCAAAGCAATATCGAATCAGAAAATAATTCTCAACTCTTCCCTTTGATTCGTCGAACCGAGTTTGTTAAGTTTTTTCGTTGCTCTGTCTTCACAATTTTTTAGTGTACTTTTTTTTTTTACCATGCTTATGGTTGCATGATGCGGAAAATTCAGGAAGCTTAAGTTTTGAATATATAAAAATTTTCTGGTATAGGTTTTCCCAAGTGGGTGAAGGTGAACGAGAAAAGGACGCTTCATGATGTTCTTCAAGCGTTGGACTTTATTATCCCTGGGGTTCCAGGTTGGCAATCTGAATCATCTCTCTTCCGCTTTGTTTTTGTTCAAAAATCTAAAGAATGTCTCCATAAGAAAGGGGAAAAAATTCTAAACATGTCATGTATCATTCCTTTGCAGTGTTCTATGTTGTTTCGCAACGCTCTCACTTCTACAAAGATTTCAAAGCTGGTAAATGGAATATTCCATCATTCGATGATTCAGAAAACAGCTGAATTTATGGCGGTGGTGTGGGTACTCTACCCAATATCCAATGGCATGGAAAGGGCCTTCTTTGGATATTCTTTGCCGATTGCACTCATAAAACGATCACAAAGTTAAGACCATACTCAGCTCCAGGGTATCTTAACAGTTAAGAGCAGCAAAATGGCTAATACCGCCAAGCATAAACATTGTGATACTCATGGCATTAATCTCTGCATCACGCAATCAAAAGATCGTTTTATCAATGCAAGCGGCAAAGAATATCCAAAAAAGGCCCTTTTGTAAACATTTAGTGGCTTACATGATAGTGTCTTGGATGCTATAGTTAGTTAGCAAACATTTAGTGGCTGGATCATAGAATATGTAACTTAAATGTAATTTATTACTACTATCATGTAAGCCATTGAGGTTTTTGAACAAATTTTGCTGCTTATTTCACATCAGATATCCGCATACTGAGAATATAATTCTTCTAGAAGGTTGTCCCTGTTTGTTGTACAATCGACCTATTTGCTTGCTGTGTACGAGGTAAAACTGTGATCACAAAGTTATGGATATCTGAAGCTCCATTTAATCATCAGCTTTAGCTATCTTATTTTTTGCGACTTTACTTAGTATGTCAATATGTGGTTCTCGTTGTTCTGATGCATAGTTATCAAAACCAGATCAGACATCGACTCGGTAGAGGCTCCGGGTCAATGGATTAGTGGTTTAATCGTAGGTTGAATTGTCGGTTTGATCATTTTGATATTATTTTATTTATATTAATATCAAAATATTTATTTATAAATTTTATATAAGTAAAAATATAATTTATATATATTATATGTATATTTTTTTAGATTTTTTGAATTTTTTTAAGGATTTTTTTCTTTAGTTGAATCGGTTCAACTGTTTAGGTTTTTGTCCGGGTTTGATCGATTTTCACCGATTCAATCCGGATCGATTGTTTATTGGGGATTTTGTTCGGACCGATCAGATCGAATCACAGGTTCATGGTTCAACATGCTGAACCAATCGGATCGGTCCGGTGTTAATAAGTATGTTCTGATGTAGCTAGAACTCCATAAGCAGAGACCTATGCTTGGTTCTGGTGTGCAGCTAGCCCTCCACAAGCACAGATAGTGACTTCATAGAGTCCTAGGTGCCGCACTTTGTTGGTATACGCTCCCTTGAATATGATGGTATACCTTCAAGGCTATCTACTTTCTAACATTTCAAAATTTTCAATTACAGTGTGCTATCTTATGATGGCAAATAAACTCGTTTACGTATAGACGTAGAGGATTGAATCATCTCATGGTTAATATTGTGGTCGGGTGCAACAACCAATATCATGCTAGTTTGAATCATGACCTCAATAGGTGTGCTGTGTGTGCCCATTTGCATGTGTGTTTATTGTTTTGTTTATGACATCTTTTTTTTACACGGGAAAAAAAATTTCGTATACACACACCAATAAACACATAGGGTAGACTCGGTCCGAAAGGCAGACGGATTGTTTCAGATAGAAGATTAGTTGTTCTAATTTCAGAAGAGTCTATGAAGCATAACAACAGAGTTCAATAAAGGATAAACTTCAAATCTCAAGTTCTTTCCAAGCGGCATTGGGAGCAGATTTTTGGATAAATAATGATTCAAATAGATAAAGGGTTGAGATTATTTCGAATGACAAAATTGACGACGACTAATAAATGAGCACAGTCTATAAATATGAGAATATGGATATGCTATTTTTAGTTTTCTAACTCTAATTGAAAATTTTATCAAAATAAATGTGGCAGCCAAGATTAAAAAAACCCAAGTTGATTTTAAAAAATAAATCAACTTGTGATTCACTAATTAAAAATAAACTGTTAAAAAAACCGACTTAATTAATAGTTTTGGTAAGGATAAACTAGTTTGTGCATGTAATTATATACGGGACAAATATGATTGGACTTGATGAGATTTAAAAAATTTGTGGAAAGATATGTATTTTATAAGATATATTAAGTTTTTTTTTTTCAAATTTACATTATAATTATTTTACTCCAAAAAAGTATTATTATTTCACTCAATTAAAAATAAATCCAATAAGTGATTCCTCTTTAAAAAAAATAGTTAAATGTAAAATATCCCATACCCCTCACACTTTTGCTTATTATAAAGTATAGATAAATGTTAAACCTAAAAAATTTGATAAAGCTATGCCCTACACATTTTTTCTTAATATATATATCCCTTCGTCACAAAAGAATTACAACCGATTGAGTTGACGCGATAATTTATATATGTGTCGATTTTCATTACAAAAATAATTTTTCCTTTCACTTATGTGAGTGAGAAAAAAAAAAGAAAGTAATGACATCAGTTGGTGTATTACAAAGTAAAAAATATGAGTGTTTTGATATTTTTGTATGAAAAAGGATAATATTATAATTTGTTTAGGACATCCTAATTTATTAAATGTTGCAATTCTTTTGGGATAGAGGGAATAGTATAAAAGTATAGGTATGTTATTTAGAATTTTCACACTTTCATTGAAATTTAATTGATCTCGACAATCTTTTTGATTTGAGTCGATTAAAAAGTAAATCCAGCGATACACTTGGATAAATGAATGGTTAAATCTAAAATATCTTACAAAGTTGCAATCCGACATATTTTCGTTTATTATATAGTATAAACTAGTTTGTGCACCCGTGCAATTATGCACGAGATAAAATATAATTGGGTTTGACCACTATCAATTTGTGAATAAGATAGAAACTGAGAGATAACCTAGAATTTGATAGGATTTTAAAAACTTTATTGAAAATTATGTGTTTTATTAGATATATTAAGATTGTTTTTTCAATTTTATATGATATTTATTTTACTCTAAAAACAATATTACTATTTGACTCGACTAAAATAAATTTGATCGAGAATAAAATATCTTTGTGTTAAAACTCGTTTTCAATAAATCCCCAACAAATATATAGAGGGGAAAGATACAAAATCAAATTAATAGTTTTTTTAAAAGTTACTACTTCTGTCCCATAATTATTATAACGTTTTTCTCTCTGTACACTATTCAACATGCAATTATAGAACTATCGTTACTCATCTAAACGATACGATTTAAATTTTTTATTGATCAACGGTTATAGTATGTAGCATTTACAATCATTAATATTTTATGATATTTTCTCAAAACATAAAAATAAAAAGCATTTGATCGTCGCGTAATATCGGCCAAAACTTCTATTGTCATACGTGCCCGGTTAAAACAATGCAATCTTTTTGGGACAGAGGGTATATGATTTATTTCCATATAGTAATACTGAATTGATTATATATAATTTATCATGAAATAATTTTATTTTAAAAATTAAATAAAAATATACGTTATTATGATTGATATTTTTATGGATTGGTTTCTGCTTGAAGTATGATACGAAATTAAATTTATGGGTCTCACTTACGTGTTGATTAAAAAATATCATTTGAATTTGTGTGAGTTGAAAAAATATTTAGATAACTTATCCACTTGATAAAAAAGAATGACTAAATCTAAAAATATTCCACTATTTAGATAACCTATCTACTTGGTAAAACAAATCTAAATATAAAAATATTTAAACATAAAAAACTATTTAGATAACTTATTCACTTGATAAAAATATGACCAAATATAAAAATATTCGACCAAGGTACAACCTCAAGCACTTTCGCTTCGTATATAATTGATATGTTATTTAATATTTTTTCAATTTAATTAAAACTTTAGTTGATACCGCCAATCTTTTGGATGACCAAATAATTGGACTCCATCAAAAATAAATTCTGCAGGATATACTTGAATAAAATAAATCGTTAAATTAAAATATCGGATAAAACTATAACCTCACACACTTTTATATAGTATATAAAACGTATAAATGTGGTGTAAGTTCTTAAGAGTAGAGACTTAGTCATGATTATGATTGGTTGATTGATTGGTCATTTTAGGATTAGGTTTTATGAGTGAATCAAATTTTCATTAATTTTTTAAATTATCCCTACTTTTTCCTCTAGTGAGGTTTAAGGGACTACAGTCTAACCCAAAACGCTGTCATTAATTTTGTAGAGTAACGGCCTAACCCGTCGGTTTGCCCTATTTTTTTTCTAGGCTTGACCCGATCCTTTTGACTTTGACAAGGCCTGGAGTTGACCCAGGCTAGGGCTGGGCCTTGATCGTGGAGAAGAAAGCCAGGCCCACCCTCCTAAAAGCACGGGCTTGGCCCAGTCCTTATATCCCGGGTTGTCCGACCCGTTTGACCATGCTTTAAGGTCCTTTCTTTTTCTTTTTTTTTGAATTTTTCGTAATACAAAAATCGTGAACTGTTCTCAAATCCGTTAACGTTTTAACATTAAACTTTGACTTTTTTATGAGATCCGCGAAAGATTTTTGGATGAAAAATTATAATACTCATTTTTCATGTCTAAATCGTTGACGATTTTGAAAACTGTTCACGATTTTAAGGTAAAAAACAAAATCAAATGCTTTTACCAACTTATTATTCAACATTTATCCCTTAATATTTACCATTCAACATCTATCATTCAACATCTATCCTCTATAAAAGATCTTACCTTATCCAATTATCACTCATAATTCACTTCACACACAGTTCTTCTTCAAACTCAATCTTCATTGTAGAGAAATATAGGTTTTATCAAGGTGGAGATTAAATCACCCATCGGAAATACTTGGTTGTCCGATCTCACAACGGGAGAAATTTTGATGGACAGCTAAAAATATTTGACATGAGGGCATTGAAGCATTCTTACAGTCAATTAGTGACCAGGATTTGCGAGGAGGATGAAGCATTCAAAGTAAGATCCAAAATAAAAATGATGTACACAAATAAGGCATCTGTCTGTCTGAATTACATTCAGGTCAATTTTAAAAAAACATGGTTCTGTCTTCTTCGTTATTGTAATTCTATAGGTAAATCGACTAAGCTTTATGCTACCCAAGACGACTACAAGAGGATGGAGATGTACAGAAGACCAACATTCGGAAGGGATATTGCTCATGCATGTTGTCCACGAATTGGACTTAGAGGATTCAATTCATATAAGATTATTGAAGAAGAGTACTCAACTTGATGTTATATGGTCAAAAGAAAATAAAAGACCGACATCAATAATCTCGGAGATCCTCAGTCGCTAGATATGAATTACACATCCAATGAAGAAGACACGAGCTCAGGTATGAACTCTGAGAATATTGTTATTATTCTATATTATGAAGGGCACCAAAGCACGACACCTCAAAGCGAAACATCTGACTGGTCTAGTTACGAAGGAAATTTGGCTTATCTTACGTTAAGAGTGAGTGATGAACTTCAATTCGTAAAGGATTACGTTCCTTTACTGGAGCGAGATCCCACAACGTGGAAAATTACCTGTCCAAATCCAGTGATTTCTTATGTCCATAAAGATATCAACACGAATCGTTAAAAGTATGAAACACACAGAAGAAATGGCCTATTGATAGAAATTCTTTAGGAACACATGAAAAACAGAACAAATCTGATATTCCTTGTTCGTGGATATGAATTATATAATTAGTTTAAGTAAGTTTATTAGAACTTGTTGTACTATGCTTTGTGTAATATTATTATGTTGTTATGGTTTTTCTATCTTATGTTCTTGTGTCATTATAATAAACATGAGACAATAGAGATTTCTGGGAAAAACCAATAACGGTTTTAGAACGGTCAGCGGTTCCAACAATATGGAATTGTTACAGAAACTTATATATTTTATCATCCAAAAATCATGAACGCTTTGAAGAAACCGTCCGTATTTTTAAGTAAGCTGTCAACAGTTTCTTTAGAACCTTTCACGGTTTTTTGATTATAAAAATTTAACCTTTCGGGAAACTTGTTTGATGTATAAACCGCGAACGGTTTCCTTAATCATTCACGATCTTCATTTCAAAAATGAAAAAAAAAAACCATAACCCTTTGAAGTGCTACATTTACAAACAATAATAAAAACATGTTCCAAACAACATATACTTTTCAAGTGCTACATTTGTTCCAAAGTTTGATACATAACCAAGTTTGAAGTGCTACTAACACAACAACATAACATGTCAATTAAATACAAAACAAGTTAACATGAAAAAGTTACAACTTAAAAGCCATAAAAATAACAACATTGTTCCAAATATAAAGATACAGGTTCCAAATATTAAATATCTAAACCATAAAAACATTACAAAAGCCAAAAACAACTAAATAGCACAATATCATCCACATATCCATATTATCATCCGCGGGTAGTGGAGGAGGAATTCCCGGTTGAAGTGCTAGCCGATTAAGATAATATGTGATTTCATCATGATGGTGATCCTCCACCTCCTATCTCGTAGTCACATGATCTTGAAAGACGTTGAAATCTTGTTGAAGTAATACATAATTCCGCTTCAACTTTTCTTAGTCGTTGATCAAGAACTCCATTTGTCACTCTAGTGAGCGGAAATGAGGGCAATGATGACAAGCATCATATTCATAGGTTGTGCACTAGAGGTGGCTTGCGAAGCCTTCCACCTAGCTTGGACGCTCTTGAGATCATAACTCGATCTTTTAGAATCCTTCACTTGCTTCTTCGTCACATTTCTCGGATAGATGAGCTCCCATATATTGGTTTATCGATTCAAAGCACACTTCAAGGTAACAAGATAAATAGGAGACCCAAAAACCTTGAAAAATGCTGTCAACATCAGTTGGGGGACACACGTGACAAGGTGTCACATCAAAAACAATATGTGTTGCTGGGTTCATTCCCCGAGCCTATAAAAGAGAATCGTTGAGGCTCATTGAAGTAAGGCTATTGAATAAGATTAAAAGACAAACATGCAAAGTAATAATAAATTCAAAGATTACTCAAGAGAGCTAAACCGTGAAGAATACAATGAAGGGAGTTCGCTTACATAAGAACATAACTTGCAGCAGAGTCGAGTAGATTGGATCTATGCAAAGATCTAGGTTCTTCACCTTTTGTACAAGTTAGATAGCTTATAAAAAGAAGCTTTCTTGTAAACTACAAATAAGAAGATAGTGATACTCACCTCTTGGCTTGACTACACTAGTCACCAAGGGAAAACTGGACTAAGCTCTCGTTTATCAATTGATAACGAGTGTCTGAACCAATATAAATAATGTGTGTCTTACTTACTTTTATTACTTGATATTTAGAACTATTATAAAGTAATCATCACAGCCAAACAGAGACAAACTCAAAAAGTATGAACTCTCTGTTGTAGACCATCGAGTGTCAGCTGCATACTACCTAAGTGATATGCATAGAACAATGGTGTGCAAAGAAATTATAATCTGCTGCATAAATTTAAATCAACCTATTCACCCCCCTCTGGGTTGAATATTGAACCTTACACTATACCTCGTGGTTGGTCCTTATAGAATGAGCCTTTGCATTATAGCCTTAGACTTCCTCTTTATTGGAAGTTTTTGCTCGTTGATGAACTTTTGGATCATTGCTTTTCTTTGAGGCTTGTTCATCATTTCATCAGTCTTGGTTTTGTGTTCTAGAACCTTTTCTTGGTCTTGGATAGTCTGCAGCGCTTTTATGATCTTTTCCTTTTCTGGAGATTATATTGTTGTGACCCATGTTTCTGATGCAGTTAAGGGCTGGTCAACTTCAACCACAGTCAATTCCATTCCTGTATTAGGGACAAGAATGATTGTTGTTGTGAATGCCTTAGTTCCAATAGTCTTTATTGTCAATGAACTTGCAGTAGAGTTGCTATGTGGTTGCTCAGTCAGCATCTTTCTAATCTTGGCTTCGATCTCCTTTCTTATATAGCCTAGTGCACCATGCTCTTGCCTGAGTTGTGCTTGTGGTCCTTCTCTGACTTCCTGATAGCTTTTTCTGAACTTCCAGAATGAGGTTCTGAAGGTTTCCATCAGCACAAGCCTTCAGATACTTCAATGTTATGCTTGCGTCATGAAGTATTATAATCTCTTGCTTCTTTGGTGGTAAGGTCTTTGAGAATGGTGCCTCAATTATTGCTATAATTGTTAGTTCTTGAGAGTTGGTTTCAGTCTACTCTTCGGTTGGTGTATACTATGCTTTAGCCTCCCTTTCTATAGGCTGTATAGTAGGGAGGTTGGATATTGTTTTCTCTTCTAAGGTCTGCATTAAAGGTTTTCTCCTGGTAACTCTTGCCTGCTTTGGTTTAGTTTCTAGTGCCTTTTTGATCAGCTTTCCTTTAGCCTTTTTAGGCTCCTTATTTGAAGGCTGGTGTGCAGGTTTTTTCTTAGTCTACACTACTGTAGGTTTCTTTGAGAAGCCAATTGGTTGCTTCCTAATTTTTCGAACATCAATCTACTTTGGCACAGTCCATAGTCTTCCTCCCTTGTTAGATAGCTTGAGTTTTTCTTTCAGAATGCTACTTATGACACTTTTAAATAAAGGTTGCTTGGCTTCTACTGCCTTTGCTAGTTCATACATAAGCAGCTTGGCCCAATTGAGTTTGTGTTTGGTGAGGATTGCACACATTATTTCTTGTTGGTCAGGAGTGATCTTGTGTTCCTTGGATAGGTATTCCTTCATGATTCGTATCCATTCCTTCTATCTTTCTTCACTAAGCATTGTGTGCCTCCCATCAGTCACCACAGAGGGTGGGATGTCTTTAGGTCCTTCATTTGAAACTTCAACAAGTGTTCGAAGTCTTTTAGAGTGATGCTTATCTTCACTTTCTTGTTGGATGTGTATATGATGCCTTGAAAATCCTCAACAACCTTGGACTTCTCAATGAAGTCAAGTACTTTGTCATCATAGATTCTGCTTGTCTTCTCATGGAAATACTTGAGGCCTGCAACTTGAATAAGCTCGGATATTTCTTTCACTTCATCTGATTCATTCTTCAATGACTCAAAATCAAGAATTACTCCCGTTTGCAAATCAACCTCTCTTGTTGGGCTACGTTACTCTTGAGATTTGTCGCTCTTAAGAAGAGTGTTAGATCGGATATTGACCATTTTCAGTGAAATTTAAAAAAAAAATTGAGTTCATGAAAAATGAATTACAAGAATTCGTAAACTTGGGTTTGTAATAGAGCCCAACAGAGAGAGAGAGAGAGAGAGAGAGAGTTAGAATGTTTAGAGTGAGAGAGCAAAAGTATTTTTAGTTGAAAATTTTTTTCTTCAAATTTATTCTCAGTGTAAAATTTATCGTTGTCATTTAATAGCTAGCCGTTACGTAGATTCAGTTACTGATTTTGGCTATTGCGAAATTTTAGAGAATCAGTTTTCAAACATTATTTTTTCCAAAAATAGAAATATAGTAGGGTATAATAATGCTGGTATGTGCTACATTTGTGCAGTTGAGCAGTAGAGCATTTTGGCTAGTTTATTGCTTTAAATAAATCATGCCCAATTCACCTCGGAATTGAATAAATTTGTTCTCATCAAAAGACTTTGTAAAAATGTCTGTAATTTATTTTTTCTGTTGGAAAATATTCCAATTTGATGTGACCTTTTTGCATACGATATATGATAAAATAATATCTGACATCAATATTCTTGGTTCTCACATAAAAAACTGGATTTTTGAAATTGTCATTGTAGACTTGTTGTCAAAAAATATTGGAGTTTTAGAAATCATTATACCGTAGTTTGCACAAGTTGTGACACCTCATCTATAGTACTTGTGTAGCACATCTTCTTGCAGCTATGTATTCTTTTTCTACAGTAGAGGTTGACACTGTGGTCTGTTTTTCATTGAACCATAAAATTTGTCTTACACCAAGAAATTGACATTAACCACTTGTGCTACTTCTGTCAACTCTACAACCTGCAAAGTATAGATCTGAATATCTTAATTTTTTTCTCTTTCATTTTTATCAATTTTTATGGCTCCATTCATGTGGGTTTTCATGTGGCTTATAGTTTCTAATTCATATTTCTTGAGTGTGTTCTTCATGTACTTGACTTTATTTATAAATATTTTACTTTCTAATTATTGTACCTGAAATTCTAGAAAATATTTCAATTCTTTCATTAAACTCATTTAAAATTTAGATTTAATTAATGGAGCAAATCTTTCACATAGTTTATTATTAGTGCAGCCAAAAATAATATCATCAACATAGATTTGCACTAGGCAAATATGTTCCTTATGCTTTTTAATAAATAAAGTGATATCTATTTTTTCTCTCTAAAAATTATTCTCACATAGAAACGTTGAGAGAGTTTCATACCTTATCCTTGGGACTTGTTTTAAACAATATAATGCCTTGTCTAACCTGTAGACATAATGTGGTCGTTCAAAGTCTTCAAAAACAAGAGGTTGTTCAACATATACCTCCTCTTGTAACTTTCCATTAAGGAAACTTTTCACATCCAGTTGATAGACCTTGAATCCTTGGTAGGCAGCATAGGCAAAGAGCATTCTTATTGCTTTCAATCTTGCAACAAGGGTAAAGGTTTCATCAAAATCAATTCCTTCTTCTTGTGAGTAACATTTTGCCACTAGCATGGCTTTTTTTCTGATGACTATTCCATTTTCATCAGTTTTGTTTTTAAACATCCACTTGCAATCAACGACTGGATAATTCTTGGGTCTTGGCACTATATATCATACTTGGGTTTTTTGAAACTCATTTAGTTTTTCTTGCATGGCATCAATCTAGTTTGCATCCCTTAA
Source organism: Drosera capensis (assembly GCA_001925005.1). NCBI lineage: Eukaryota > Viridiplantae > Streptophyta > Magnoliopsida > Caryophyllales > Droseraceae > Drosera > Drosera capensis. Next base: position 101,013 of record LIEC01007664.1, read on the forward strand.
AGCTTTATTTTTTATCTTTGGTTCCATTTTTGATATGAAGCATGCAGACATGCACTCTTTGGTTGTTACTCTTCTAATCTTCACAGGTGTCCTTATCTCTAATGATGTCATCTTGTGTTTGTGTCTTGATCCATCTGCTTTTATCTTGATTAATGGTTGTGTGTTCCAGTTATTGTTGTATTGTGGGCTGCTCTGACTCTACTGCATTATTGTTCTCTTCACTATGTGCAAACTATTCATCCGTTTCTGCAGCTTCAGAGCTCTTGTATACATCATGTTCATCATCTATGCATGCACATTCCTCATTAAAGACATTAGCATCACGGATGGATATTTCAGATTCATCAAAGGACTGACTCCTTAACTATTTGTGTTTTCTTGTTATATACTCTAAAGACTTTACTAGTTATGAAGTACCCTAAAAAAGTTCCCTGGTCTGTCTTAGGGTCATATTTTTCTGGATGATATTTATCATTGCTATATGTATAGCATTTGCATCCAAAGGCATGAAAGTATTTTACACTTGGTGTATTTCCTTTTCATAATTCATAAGGAGTTTTCTTGTGCAGTTTATGTATAAGCTATCTATTCTGAACATAGCATGCAGTGTTTAATGCTTCTGCCATGAAGCTTTTTGGTAAATCTGCATAAACAAACATTGTTCAAGAAAATTCTATAAGTGTCTGTAAAGTTCGAATTTCAACCTAGAGGGGGGGTTGAATAGGTTGTATAAGATTTTAATGGTCTTTTTATGCGGAATACTTATTTTGTGCACACTATTGCTCTATGCAGACTACTTAGGTAGTCTGCAGATAACAATTGGTAGTCTACAGTAGAGATTGGTAACTCTTTGAATTTATCCCTTTTTAGCTGTGATGATCTATTAGAAACAATTCTAAATATCAATGTTATGAAAGCAATAGATAGACATAGTATTTATACTGGTTCAGACACTCGATATCAAATGATGATCGAGAGCTTAGTCCAGTCTTCCCTTGGTGAGCAGTGTAGTCAAGTCAAGAGGTGAGTATCACTATCTTTTTATTTTAGCTTACAAGAGACTTTCCTTTTACAAGTTATCTAACTTGTATGAAAGACAAAGAACCTAGATGCTTTGCATAAATCTGGACTCTCCTGTAAGACTTTGTTCTTCTGCAGACTAGTGACACTTTCGACTGTATCTTCACGATTTAGCTTTCTTGAGTAATCTTTGAATTGCTAGATTGCTTCGCACTCTTTGCTTTTCAATCCACATTCAACAGCTCTCCTCAATAAGCCTCACCGGTTCTCTTTTAAAGGCTCAAGGAACGAACCTTTGTAGACAATGCACTGTTCCTGGCAGTCCACTCATGTCCCCCACCATCTCGTTCCTGATGCTGGCAGTCCACTATCCCAGAAACTGTGCCGTTGCTACTTTAACTCAAATTCTCGCTTGACTGACTTCAAACCTCTGACCCCACCCTGGCAATAACTTCTGCTACAATCCAATCTGCTGCAACTTCTAGTTTGCACCCAGTCTCTGTTACAATCCTAGTCTGCATCCCATACTCTAACCCTAGTCTGCACCCAATCTCTGTTGCAATCCTTGTCTGCACTCAGATCTAGCTTAGTTCATGCCTTGTCATGTTGGTCCTCGTCTCCAAGCTCAGTCATTCATCCTGAAGCCTTTGAGTTCTTTTGTTGCTTATCAATGCACTATTTGTTCATCCAAAGTCCTCTATATTAGTCTGTATCTGGTGGCTTGCACGATCTTCATTCATTTGCAACCGTCTGCTCACTGTATCTGACCTAGACTACAACTTCCTACTTGACTTCTAGCCTAAACATACTAACTACATTATAACCAATACATCTAAGTTTTGTAACATCAATTTCTATACAAATGGAGGGATTGCACATTCCTTTCAATGTCCTATTTTTCCTCTGTGCTACACATTTTTGTTGAGATGTTCTAGATGCTGAAAAGTAATGTTTGATTCCATGATCATTGTAGTAAACATCAACTCCTGGTTGATCAAATTTAGTACCATGACCACTCCTAATTGTGATTATTTCAATGTCCTTCTCATTTTAAACTCGCCTCAGGAATCTTTAGCAAATTGTAAGTTTTACTCTTTTTGTGCAAGAACATTACCCATCCATATCTTGAATAGTCATCTACTATAACTAGGGTATACTTCTTTCTATTCAAACTTTCTACTTCTATTGGACCAAAAAGATCCATATGCAATAGTTCTAGTATTGTACCTAATTCTGATGAGTTTAGGGGTTAAAGCTTGCTCTAGTCTACTTTCCCTCTCGACATGGTATGCACAACTTATCCTTTTTGAACTTGATTTGAGGAAGTTCTCTCACCAGTGTTTCTGAGGATAATTTAGCTATAGTTTTGAAATTCAAGTGTGCTAATATTTATGCCATAGCCAGCATGTATTTTCAGCGCCTTTTGTGTAAAAGCATGTAATTTGTGCTGACTGAGATAAAATGAAGTCTAATGCATAAATATTTCCTTTTCTAGTTCCTACTAACTTGACTTCTTTGGTGACTTTTTTCTCTTACTTGACACGAATCATGAGTAAAAGAAACATTATAATATTTGTCACATAATTGACTAATGGAAAACAGGTTATATTCTAAAACTTTAACATAAGCTACATCTCTAAAAAGTAGAGAACTTGTACTAAGGGTTCCATAACCTTTAGTTTTACTTGTCTTGCCTCTTCCAAAGATGACTAGGGATCCTTCTTTCTTTCTATAATCTTTCAAAATGCTTTTGTTCCTAGTCATATGTCCAGAACATCCACTGTCTAAGTACCATGTTCCACCCTGTTGTTCCTACAGTAGAGCATTGAAAGCTTGTATATAGTACCCACTCGTATGGGTCCTTAATTGTTAGTTTTGGGAATCCACACTTGAATTATTTTCTTGGTTGGAGTCCAAAATTCAAATGACTTATGGTCAGGTTTGCCATAGGTATAGTAATAGACCCTTGGTCTTATTGCCCTTGATGGTCTACTGATAATTCTCTGCCTCTTCTCTTGCATTATGCATGTGCAGACGGGCTCCAGATGTGGTTTTCTCCATGCAGTATTGAAAGTAATGTTCCATACTGAGTAGTTTGATGTATACTAGGGTCTATATGACCTTTTATTGGTTTCAATCTTATTATTCCAAACCTTCTGCACCTTGTGGTGTTCTACACCAGTTCGTGCTCATACTTTGCTCAAAGATTTAATCTTTTGGGTTTGAGTAGTAGAGGTCTTACTCTTTTACTCTCCTTGTTCAGTAGAGGCTTACGATTCTTGTATTGATTGTTTGCATTGTGCAGCAAAGTATCCTAGTTTTCCACAGTTATAATAGACCTCCTTCTCTGCTTCTTTGACCTTGCTAGAGATGTTCTTCTTGAGATTTTTCTTTCTGAACAACTTTCTTAACTTCTTGCTCATAAGTGCAACTTCTTCTGATATTGCATGTTCACTTGCAGACGAGGTGCCATTGGTTTCCTCTTCTATCATTTGAGCTCAAAAAAATTTGAGCTTTGAAGGCCAAAGGTTTCTTCCTAACCTCATCAATTTGTCTTTTCTGCTCAACTTCCAGATTGTAGGTATGCAGTACACCATATAGCTGTGCTAAGGACATCTTAGCAAAATCCTTGGACTCCTTTATTGGTGTACTCTTTGCTCCCCATATCTCACCAAGTGAACTCATGAACTTTAGGTTAACTTCTTTGTTGTGAAAAGTTTTTCCTAAGGTCTTGAGATTGTTGATGAGCACATTAAATCTTTGATAGAAACTGGTCAGGTTTTCATCAGATCTCATTGAGACCCAATAGTACTGCTGCATCAAGACATCCATCGTGTTTTTCCTGATTTCATTTGTTCCTTCATTCCTGAGTAGTAGAGCGTCCCATGTTTTCTTTGCAGTGGTTATATGAACCACTATTTGAAACATATCATCATCAAGAGTTTTGAATTTTTGATTTCTAGCCCTTCTGTCCACCAACACTAGATCCCAGTCCTTTTTTGTCTAGAGGGATTTGGATTTGTCCACTTCGCTGGATGCATCAATTGGATCTGGTATCTTTGGCATGTATGGTCTATCTGTAATGATGTCATGCATTCTTTCATCTATTGAATTCAGATGTGCAAGCATCCTTAGCTTCTAATGATTGGATTTGTCAAATGAGCATATTGGTGGCTGTCCACTGTTGGGACATTTGGGTAGCTTTGAAGGAGCCATCTTTTCTTCACAAAATAGACTACTAGTAACTTCGTTGCAAAAATAAATCAAAAGAAGTGAGCTTTTCTTTTCAAAACTATGAGGTCTAGAAAGTGAGGCTCTAAGATCAATTATAAGATACATAGGTACAACCTAGAGGAGGGGGTGAATATGTTGTTTTAAAATTTTCAGTGTAATACAACGAAAGTATGAATTTCAATACACTGATGTTCTTTATGCACTACTGAGATGGTCTGCGGCAGAGACTTAAATTTTGAGAATTTGTTTCTGTTTGTTGTTGCGATTGACTCCTAACAGTTCTAATGACTCAAAACAATGAAAAGCAAATAGAGAACATAGGATTTATACTAGTTCAGACACTAGTTATCAACCAATAATCGAGAGCTTAATCCAGTCTTCATTAGGTAACCAGTTTAATTAATCCAAGAGGTGAGTTCATTATCTTCTTGTTCTTTTACTTACAAGATAACCCCTTTACAAGGTAGCTAACTTGTCAACGGTGAAGAACCTAAATCCTTTGCACAGATCCTTCACTTGACTATGCTGTAATTTTTATTCTTCAGTGTAGACTAGCGAACCCTCTTCTTCCTGTTCTTCTTCAATTCAGTTCACTTGAACAGTTTTGAATTCAAATTGATTTTGCACACTTGTTCATTCAATCTCTCGTTTAACAACTTTTGTTTCTTCAGTGTAGACAAGTGAACCCTCTTCTTCCTGATATTCTTCAATTCAGCTCACTTGAACAGTTTTGAATTCAAATTGATTTTGCACACTTGTACATTCAATCTCTCGTTTTACAGTATTGTTCTTTGAGCTCTTTGATCCTTTTTTATAGGCTGAGGGAATGAACCCGTGATTATGTACTTGACATGATGGTGATAGCTTGTCACATATGATCTTTCACTGATGTTGATAGCTCACCTTTTTCTGATGCTCGTACTGTCATTCTCAACCTCAAATATTCGATGTGATTAATCCTCATACTTCTGCCCCAATCAAAGGAATCAATTGTGCTGTACTCCAGTCTATTGCAATTCAGTGTGTACTCAGTATTGTTGAGCCTATACCCAGTCACTGCTGTAACCTTATCTGCACCCAGATTTGATGCAATCCATGCATTGCTGTGTTGGCCTGTTTGTAAGATTAATACCAGATCATGAAGCATTTGCATGTCGTTTGTTGTCCATGCATATCTTAACTACTTAACCAAAATTCTCTGTAGTAATCTACATCTTGTGGCCCAGGGTGCTCTTCATCTGTGGCTGTCGGCTCTCCATCTTCTGACCTTACTTTAAGTATTGATTTCTGATTCATTCGAAATAAGTTTTGAAAACTTTAACTTACTATGATCATCTACTTGAAACATAGTTTCCAATGAGTCCAACATCGTCCCAATCCAATGATCATCGAATCTTACTCAAAATCATGGTCAAACAGTCAGATTTCTTACAATTTCTCCATAGGACATGCACTGAACCTACACCATATTACCTGGTGATGTGGAGTGTTGGTTTTAATATCATATTAAATCTATGATTTCAATTTATAATCAAATGACAATGAATGAAATGCTCTAAAATCTTAAAATCTATATATGCACTTGCAATGTTTTGGTCCTACCCGATGTGAATAAATTATTCTAACATATTTACTCTTTCTTCTTGATATCTTCCTGGGATCGGAGACTGGTTTACCTTGTATCACGCATCATCTTTTTTGGATGCCATCAACACCGATGATGGACCAAATGTTTACATATGAAGAAGTACTACAGTTCTATTGACACCAAACGTACGACAACAAAGTTTTTTAATACGGAACTACTATATATGTGCGTATCATAATACTGCGATTTGATAATGCATATACAGATGGGAATTGATTTTATTAGGAAGCATATGTTTGAATATTTTCCTACTTACACAATCAATTGATTTATACATGATCACCTCCAAAAATGCTAGTGAGAAAGAATATCAAAACTTGAGCATCCTTGGCTTTTTCCTCTTGCTAAAATTTCCAAACTTTATGAGCTCAATGGGTGCCATTCATATTCTACTACTCTTCCTTCAGATTTGCAGAAGTAACCGTCGGCTTCTTCAGTACATGGGTACCGTTTATCGTGATATTGCAAGTAGGCATATAATTCGGGGGACGCTTCATGCTTGTCGAAGAGGTTCCTCCACCCTTCACTATGAATGCTGTGGCCATACCCCAAGACATGTGTCTATCCAAATGACAATGCATATACCAAACGCCTGAGGAGAAAGGAATCATATGTTAGCACCTTCACTATATGATTAAACTAATCGAATGAGTTTCCTTATATTTGCCCTTTTTAATTGCATTATTTTTTTCAGCTCTTGAAATTCTAACTACGCTCATTGAAGGTCATTATTTTATTTATTTATTTGCTATGCAAGATTAAGTTTGAGCTTGTACATACCAGGATTTTTGGCTGCAAATCTTATTGCGGCCCATCCGAACTTTGGGACTCCAACAGTATTGAGGCGAGGTGGATCTACCAAATTGAAGCTTTTAGTGTCATTAACATGATCAAAGTTGCCAATACCCATCCCGACCACGTAGAAGCTATGACCATGTAAATGCATTGGGTGGCTTTCTGCAGCGTCGATAACATTAGTGCCTTGGAATATAATTTCTACTGTATCGCCATATTCCAGAGTTGTCAGCTTTGTTGCTTTCTGCGGATACGCAAGAGTCAGAGAGATGCTATCAGCCGTGTAGTTATAAGAAACTGCTGGATCATCTGGAAAATCTGCATCATAAACCCCGCTCAAGTTCCTGAAACATATAAAACATAGAAGTAAATTAGTAAATTAGCATATTCATCTCTCCCGTTTATCCTGATGTATGAAAGAGATTAGTTAATCTACCAAGTTCACGCTACATATTTCTTTCTGGTATCAAGATGTCTTTTACAATACTAACCGTTATTTATACCCTCCAGGATTTACACCATCACTTTAGATCATTATGTGCAAGCTTAATTTGCAAATGGGAGTTAATCTACTATGAGTTTCAGACAACTTTACGAATAGCCTGTTGTCAAGTTTGGTCATGCTATTTATATCACCCACAGTTTAAAATCAAGAAGTTAGAAGATATGATGAAAAACATATTTATACCTGTAGTATGCTGTAAGCACATCAGTAGTGGGATTCACGAAACTGATATTGTTGATGCTTGAAGCCATCTTGTTGCCATAGATGCCTCCACAAGTGCTGTTTGGGCAATAAACCATACCCATCGACACGACAAAGAAGAATTTTTTTGTCGGATTTTGGGGAACATCAATTGAATGCTCTTCAGTATCTAAGCTTCTCAACTTGTTTGAATAGTTCATGGCGGCAAGCGCATCCTTGTAAGGAGGAAGGCTTGTCGGAAAAAGAGGGGAAGCTGGAGGAGTGTAGTTCCCATTGTATTGTATAATCCCAGTCGTATTTGTGTGATCAAAGTAGACCACATCAGCATGTGTGCTCGAAAACTGCCTAGCAGCCATGTAGTACTTCCCCGGGGTAGCATTGAAGGTTACTAGGACATCTGCAGTTTGGCCGGGGCTGATCATGAGGTAGCTGGTGGCAAAGGGTTTGGTGTATGAAGCATCCATGCCAACTACCGTCATGTTATGTCTAGCTATTGCAAAGAAGAACTCTGCATTGTTTGCAGCATTGATCAATCGAAGAAGGTATGTCTTCCCATAATCTACCGTTAGACGGTAGGTTGATTCTACAAGATGCCACAAAAAGGATTACATTAAATTGAATATCGCTTGACATGTAGGTTCTAACGTTTGAATTGTAGAAGTACACACAAACGTACACAGATGATGACCAAGTATAACTTCCCACAGCATGTAATCCTCTAGTCCATGATAATGTGCTTAAACAATCATCTATGTTACCGTTTCATCCTTCAATCTCCTACATCTTCAACCTAAAATTTGCTGGAATATGTGGAGTGAAAAATAGTAGTGTTTCAAAATATGTTTCCTAACGTTCTGCTTGTGTCGCAAAATTATCCCACGCTTGAAGTTGGATTAGAGTTTTAGAGGTGTGACTTGGTACTTCAATTTTAATAAATTATGCCTACTTTTCGAATAGATAGAGCAGTTTACTGTATTAGATGAGATCAGTAAGTTTACTTGGGTGATTTAGTCAATTCTTGTAGAGAAATTTTACAAAGAAGGAAATATTGTAATTCTTGACAGGGTAAGAAATATGTAATCATCTCGAGATGGAGTGGAAAAGGTTACCATTGGAGCAGGCGCAAAGATCTCCAGGTTGTCCATTGATGGTATAAGCATCAGATCGTGGTGTATCTTCTCCAGTGTACATGGCATTCCAAACCATTTGTTGAAGGTCCCGTGCATACCATGCTCCTGCATCAGTAAATCAAAGAGACCTTTACATTCTGATTCTTTTCAAGAGCCTGATGAGAAATTGAGAATCCACAAACATGGATTTCTGGCAACAATATAAAAGAAAAAGGTTGTGTATGCCCGCATAACTTAAACCATGCTATCGAAGCAATATGGCAACCATATACTTGCAGTAATATTTAGTTTGACATAATATCTTAAACAGGCTTGAAAGAAAATTAATAAGGATGAATGCTGCAGCAGCCTAGCCATATTGATCTTTGTACAAGTTAAAATTAAGCTCATCTGGATTTCTTCATCACATGAAGTCGCAAAATGATACATGAGTTTGTAGCCGCTTATATGAAACAAATTTGCCAACCAGTAGAACTTGCACAGATCATTTGTACTTACCAAGTACAATGACTTCTTCTTGGTCTGGCTGCGGAAACGGATAGGTAGTTCCATTCACAGGCAAGATAACAATGGCACCATGGACGGTGGCGCGTGTCCAGTCACTGTGGGCATGCCACCATAGAGTACCTTCCTCATCCGAGAATACAACTTCGTAGGTAAAGTTTTTCCCCGCCTCGATCGGACATTGTGTAATATACTCTGGGCCATCAAACCATGGATTTGATGGTTGCTTCACGCCATGCCTAAAGCAAATTAAAGAAAAGAATACACTTAAGTAGGTTTCAACATGCAATAGTGACGATTACTATCTGGTTTTTAATGAGTAATCGTGAGACCGTAACAAAACCTATAGTCCACCCCTCCGACCCTTAACTTTTTCGTTTAAAAAAATACCTAAACGAAAAAAAAAATTTGTTCTTTTGAAAACTTGAAAAAAAGGAAAAAAATTGTTACTCCTGTTTTGGGAGGGAGTGATGGTAAATTATACTTCCTCCGTCCCATAATAGATATAACATATACGTATTTTATATTATTTTATACACATGAATATAAGTTTAATTTTCATATCAAATTATATCTAATCATCCCACAATCTGTATTAGGTTGTAGTACGTAATTTACATAAACATTCATAATAAATTTACAAAAAAAAACTACGTTTGATAGTCGTGATACACGTGTCAAACTTTGTATCGACATACATGCCAAATTTTACATCGATATACGTGTTAAGCTTTACATCGACGTACGTGTCAAGTCAAAATAGTGAATTAGTGTGGGATGGATGGAGTACTTTTAAGTCACTATCATGTCCATTCATGGAAGTCTTATATGTGACTTCTAGTGTATGCAGGGCAATCTTTCAGCTAACTTTCAGCCCATAACGTAACTGAATACAGTGCAGTAATGCTGGTGCAAGAAGCGTCATAGGACAAATCATCTACCGGATTTGATTGACATTTCATTATGACAGCCTGAGATATATCCCTCCCTCGGGTTCGTCACTCATTCCTGGTCCCATCCCTCTTGCAAGTGTATTTGTTTAGGATTGACAATGTGCCCTCCGTTTAGATCGTGCATAGCAGATTGAAAGAAATATTATTATATGGAGATAAGAACGGCAAGCACATTTCCTTTCAACCATTTGTTTTTTTAATTCACTGCAGTTTGATGAAGGTATAATGATTTTATATGATGTATATTGCATTTTCATAGGTTCTTTTCCAAGAAACTGTTGTAAATGTAGTACACAAAGAACACACTACAATATACTACCAAAAACAAACTGTAGTATGCTGCAGGCTGGATTGATTCATTTGAAATCAGCCGTGTGTTTTCCATTGTAAAAACCATATCTATGGTGAATTAGCAAGTAGTGACACACCTACATGAAACTCATATGGAGTGTTTCTAGGGAATTTTCTCTTAACAGATCATGAGTTGATTGATTTTTATACTATGAGTTGAATGTCAGAACCACTGCAGCCCAAAAACACAAAATCAAGTGTTCCACATGACTTTGGTACAACGATTCAATTTTGCATGCTCAAAATAACCTCATCTTAATTTGAACTAAGAAAGCCTCCTTTCAATATATGGACAGAGTAAGTTTCTCTACCTATAATTGCTAAAAGGTTGTTGGTTTGAGCTGGCTTAATTTTTCTAAAATGACTTCCATATGGACATATATAGGCTGCAGAGTAGAAATATAGTATCTCTAGTGGTTGCGTATTTCATGGATCGAGCTTGTAGTAAAAAAAGAGAAACGGTAATGGTATGAGACAGTGGAACACACATACCAGTGCAGTGTTATACCATATGATCCTTGATTGTAAGCGTTCACATAGACGGTATCCCCCTTATTGATACGGATTACAGGCCCCGGAAGACTATCGTTTACTGTCAGTATGCTCGTTGTATTGCAAAGCCTTGTGAAGTTACTCTCCGTCAACTGAAAATTCCTCGAGCCAAGGGATCGTTAGCATGATTGGGAGAGCACTTCATGAATTTAATTATTACATAAGTGAATCAAATTAATATCCTCTGTTCTATGTTTACATCCAAGAATAAAGAAGAAATGGACGAGTATATCTTACCACAAAATCGTAATAATGAGTGGCGCCTTGAACTATGCACGCAAGAACTTGGCACGAAAGCAAGGATATCAGCAGCAGCTTCGACGACCGGTTCATCATATTGTTGCCGAAATCTCTCCGCGGGGAAGTGACGTCGCTCTTTCTCTGTCTCAAGCCTCAAGATGGCTGCTATCTAGTTAGCTAGCAGGAGTACTTGAAGTTGTATTCAATGCTAATTATGTAGCTGAATCATGTATGGATCGATGCTGTGGTTCTTAATTGACAGAAAGCTGTATGTGCATGTGCTGCCCCCCAACTGAAACTTACTTGAGTTCGCACCTGTGCAGTAGTGAGTCTTATTTTGCCTTTTCTCTCTCGACACGCTGAGAGTACTTTATAGAATATATTTTGGTCATAGCGTTGCAATTTTGACGCTACCCAACTCACCTTCCTTTCCTTGATGTTTTTTTTTTTTTTTTTTCCTTACGCTTGACGGGACCTGTCTACCCAACTTTATTCTTGAAATACAGATGCTGGACTCTGTGTTTATGTGAAATCACCTACCTGTCTTCATCCACGGTCAAGGATGACTATAACGTGAGAGGAAGGACTAGCGAATTTTTGGTATTTATTTATTAACTTAGCACGTAGAAAGATGCATATTGGAAGTGGATTAGGGAACTATGGAACAATGTAGGTCGGTTAAGATCAAATAATTGAGAATAAAACAACAAAAATGATAGGATAAAATTAATCTATTATTTGATACCGTTGCTCAAAAATAAAAATTAGAACCAATAGCTTAAACCTAGTCCAAAATGTTTAGCTGATTGCAAATTACCCTATCCATCCAATCTTTAAACATAGGCCGACAACCTCTTTATAATGGGGGGGGGGGGGGGGGGGTAGCCTTCATCCCGAAATGATTGTAATATTTGATACTCCCTTCGTTTCAAAATATAAATAACGATTTCATCCGATATGCGAATTTCTATGTGTTAAAGTTGTATGGAATTTGGTGAAAAAAATATTGTTTTTTATGGTAATGTAATTTACTGTACCAGTTGTGAGAGAAGATAATGAATGTAGTGTAACAGACGGTGATCGTTTTGGTATTTTTTTAATATGAAAAAATTATTAAATATAGAATGTTGCATATGTTTTGAGACGATATAAATAAGCAAATATTGCTTATATTATATAACGGAGGGAGTACAATTGTTTATGACATCGCATAAGACTACACAATTATAATAGGAAAATGCTATTTTTAAGACCGAATTTGTTATTGTCAAGACATGTTGTGAGAGAGAATATTATAATCAAAAAAATATTTGTGAAAGCATTGTCTTAGAAAAATTAAAATTTCGTCTTGAAAATATGAATTCCTTTATAATATCATTAATGTCTCACGCTAAACTTGTATAACACAATGTCAGGTCACCCCCTGTCTTGATCTAAGTTTACCAGGATAAACTCTCCTATTACAATTGCTGTCGTATATTAAATAAATATAAATAAATAAAGTAGCTCAACACTCATATGTTTATGTTATTTAATTATCTTAAATATATATTTTAAATATTTTGAGAGTATCTTAACTTATCGGATAAGTTAACTAATTAAAAAATATCTTATTTTGTATATCTCTTAATTGTATAAATATCTCTTAATTTTATAAATATAAACCATAGGGTTGACCTATGAGATATGAATCACACACATCAAGCTCCATTCGTAAACTCCGTTATTTAAGATCATAGATATACATGTTTTTTTCAACATTGATATCAGTACATTGGGTTTGTTTGGTTATTATTTCATAATCTTAAATCTGTTATAAAAATCCAATTATTATTTATATTATTGCTTCTTCCATTGTATTTAGTTTAAAAAATAAAAAGGATATTATAATTTGTATGTAATTACCCATCACTTAGAGCCTACAATAAAACGATGAAGGATTATCACCCTGAGTAGACGACTTTGGGCACTAAGATGAAGGTTTGAAGTCAAGATGAATCAAGTTTCCATGAGCTGCGAAGTGAAGGTTCGCCCCTGGATGAACGAAGTGAAGATGAATCCATAGTTCCCATGAGAATCTTCGTGAGTTGAGAGTTGCGGCAACATGAGATTCGCACCTCAGATTCAGCGGGTTATGGGATCGATTCGTCTCGATTCATGAAACGTTCGTCGGGGATTGCATCGGGTGCTTTGTCCTCGGTTGCAATTCCTCGTTACTGTGGGTTGATGATGTCATTCGCCGTGAACTTGAGATGTCGAGGAGCTGCAATTGACCATGAAAAGAAGCCGAAGCCGAAGCTGTGCGCTATGCTGTTGATAAAACTTGTTGAAGCCGCATACCATGTCTAACTAGACCAAAAGAAGCAGCCTGGTCAACCAAAGATGTTTTTTCAAACGTTCAATTTTTTTTCCCATACCTTGGATTAAAATGACTAAATTTAATGAGAATAAATGGAGCATAATATTGAATAAATATTAGTCGTATATGTGTGAGTATTTCTTCGCATTTTGTTTTGTAGGGTTGGACCAAAAAAATTATTATTTGATTATATTATTTAGGGATTTTTACCTAAACATATAAAAGCTTAGAAAAAATCCTAAAAAGATACACAAAAAATCTAAATTTCAAAAATATAAAATTCATTTATCTCATTTAAATCTTCAACCCTATTTTCATCTCCATCCTAATCCCTACCATCATCCCACCTTCGTCGGAATCTTGATAGGAATCGGAATCTGACCATCGTCGTTTTATTTTTTTTATACAGGCGCTTTGTTTTGGATTTTCCTTAAGGCATTTTGTATTTTTCTTCAGGCATTCTGTGTTTTTGTTCTGGCTTTCTATGTTTTTTTCACACGCTTTGTGTTTTCAACTTGTGTTTTGTTCAAGCACTATGTTTTATTTCTGAAACAGAACATCTGAGTAAAACATTAAATATGTTCAGACGCTCTATTTTGAAGGAAATAGAGTGTCTTAACAAACAAAACAGTACGGTAATTAAAATAATTAAAATGATAGAAAAACTGATATTCATAATTCACAAAATAGAGCGTCACTCTCAACACAATTCTCACAAATAAATTGATATTCACATTCTAACACACAAAGGACTCCGAAATCAACACAAATTCCAAACAAATCAGAGATCACATCTCCTATTTCAATAACAAAACATATTCCAGACAACCACAATGCAATAACGAACCAACTCTCATGGCAGATCGGAACCAACTCTAGACCCACTCGACCTCAAATCGATCTCCTCTATCGTGAAATCAATCCACTGTGATGCATCGTACCCGTATTCAAAATCAACCTCCTTCATCTCCTTCTCCTCCTCATCATCATTATTGGAGACAGAGATGCACCTGTCCATATTAGAAGGACAACAACTGGAGAATGCATATCTGCCTGCTTCATATTAGAAGTAGAACTAAAAACAACAAGTGAAGCCTCGAGTGATCCAAAATGGTTAGATGCCATGCAAGAAGAAGATCTGAATGAGTTCTAAAGAAATGAAGTATGGTTTCTAACACCAAGATCTAGAAATTATCCAGTTGTTGGCTGCAAGTGGGTATTCAGAAATAAAAATGATAAAAAAGGAATAGTGATCAGAAACAAAGCAAGGCTAGTTGCAAAAAGATACTCACAAGAAGAAGGAACTCGTTTTAATGAGACCTTTTTCCCTATTATAGGACTGGAAGCCATAAGAATGTTCCTTACGTATGCTGCATATCAATGATTCAAAATCTACCATATGGATAAAAAGAGTGCTTTTCTAAATGCAAAATTGCAAGTAGAAGTATATGTTCAACAACCTCCTGAGTTTGAAAACTTTGAACATCCAGAACATGTTTACAAGTTAGACAACCCATTATATGGATTAAAGCAAGCTCCAAAGGCATGGTATGAAACTCTCTCATCCTTCGTATGTGAGCATAAATTTCAGAGATGAAAAGTAGATTCCACTTTATTCCTTAAAAAGCATAAAGAATTTATATTGTTAGTGCAAATTTATAAAGATGGCATTATATTTGGTTACACTAATAATAAACTTTGTCAGTGGTTTGCTGATTTAATGAAATATAAATTTCAAATGAACTTAATGGGTGAATTAAAATACTTTTTAGGACTTTAGGTACAACAATTAGAAAGTGGAATCTTTTTTAATTAATCTAAGTACCTAAAGAACACAATCAAAAAGTAAGGATTAGAAAGTGCAAGCCATATGAAAAACCCTATGATTACATCAGTTAAAATAGATAAAGATGAAAATAGAAAAACAATATGTCAAACCATGTATGGAGGAGTAATAGGCTCATTATTATACCTTACTACGAGCAGACCAGACAATCAATACTCAGTTTGTGTCTGTGCAAGGTATCAATCTGATCCCAATGAATTCCACTACTCTATGGTAAAGAGAATCCTGAGATATCTCAAAGAAACTCCAAATCTTGATGTATGATATCCTAGGGAATCAGGTTTTACATTACTAGGTTTTTCAGATGCAGATTGTAGAATTGATAGAAAAGGCACTAATGAATCATGTCAATTTATTGATGCTAGACTGATCTCATGGTACAACAAGAAACTGACCACTCTATCAACCTCTATTGCAGAAGCATAATACATAGCTGTAGGAAGCTGTACTGCAAAAATACTATGGATAAGGTCACAACTTGCAGACTACGATATGATATTCTCTGAAATCTCAATATTTTGTGACAACACGTCTGCAATGACAATTTCAGAAAATCCAATTTTTCATGCAAGAATCAAGCATATTGATGTCAGATATCACTTTATCAAAGAACATGTACAAAAAGATCATATTAAATTGGAATATATTCCAACAAAAATAACAAATTGTAGATATTTTTACAAAGCCTCTCGATGAGAGCAAATTTACTCAATTCCGTGGTGAATTGGGTATACTTGATTTAAAACAACAAATTGGCCAAAATGCTCTACTACTCTACTAGAGATGTAGAATGCATACTAGTATTATTTTATGATATGGAGATTAACATTATTTACTATACAGTTTGTTGCACATGAGTAATGCATACTAGAGGTAATATTGCTCTATCGCACATCACGCAACGGTCAAATCAATGGCTAAAACTACGTAACGGCTAGTTAACATTGGGAACGGTTATATTTTTCTTCGAGTATAAAATTTGAAACTTTTTCAATTAGAAAAATACTTTTACTCTCTCATTCTCTCGTCCTCTCTCATTCGTGCTCTCTACTACGCAAAACTTCGCAAATTCTCTCAAATTCAATCTTCAAACTTAGAAATTTCTTTCAATCTTCTTGAAAAATGACCAACACTTTGTCAAACACTCCCAAAAGAGCCTCAAATCTCATGAGGAACGTATCCCAACGAAGAAGACGGAGGTATAGACAGGAGTCGTGTTCGACTTCGAGACCCTGAGAAACAAATCCGAAGAAGTGAAGGAGATAGTCAAGTTGATTCAAGAAGCAGGGCTCAAGTTCTTCTGTGAAAGAACTAGTTACGATGAAGAAGTACAAAACTTCATCGAGAAGGAGAAAGTTGCAGACAACCTTCAACTGATCACCTATTTCTCAACAACCAAGAAAATTGGGATCTACATAGGTGCATACGACTTTGGACAGTACTTCAAAGTCCTAAATGAAGGATCGATAATCATTCCATCTTTCGTGGTAGCAAACGGAAGGTATGCCATGCTAAGTGTAGACACACATAAAGAACGAATCAGAATGATGAAGAAATATCTATCCAAGGAGCACAAGCTTCTCTTAGATGTTGTCAAGAATCTATCTTGTCCAGATAATTCTCAAAAGATCATATCACATTTGATCAACACGAGATTATGTGCGAAATTCTTTTAAAGAACAAACTAAACTAGGAAAAATTGCTCATATATCAGCTCGCAAAGGCCGTGGCAGCAAAGCAACCTTTGTCTGGAAGGTAATCAGCATCATCCTCAAGGGAAAGCTGAAACTATCCGAGAAGAAAGGGAGGCCATGGACAGTGGCCAAACAAATAGATGTAAGAAGATAGGCAAGCAGCCTAACGGATTCACAAAGAAAGGTACAGTTGTTCAGACTAGTATGAAGACTACAGACCGCCCTCCAAAGGAAGCAACAGTACAGACTACTGTAGACCATCCTTCAAAGAAAGCTGAGAAGACCAAGCAAGTGCTAATCAGCAAACCACAACCAGTCAAGATGAAGCAGCCAAGGGAAACAAGAAGAAGACTCATGTTGCAGATCTCAAATGAGGAAACCATATCAGATCACCCTATTGCAGAGTCAACAGGGATGGAAGTGAAAACATAGTCTGCAGAAGAACAGACTAGACAACCAATTGAGGGTTCATCTTCACGAACCCTACCACCAAAGGAGCCAGAACTTATAGCACTTCATGATGCCAATGTGGCACTGAAGTATCTAATAGCTGATGCAGATGAAAACCTCCAAAATCTAATCTTAGAAGCTCAAAGATGCTATCAAGAGATTATGAAAGGACCACAAACTCAGTTGAGACAAGAGCTCAGTGCACAAGGATACACCAGGAAAGAGATAGAGGCTATTGAAGCCAAACTTAGGATATTGCAGATTGGATCGTCTCAAGCCACCTCTACTACAAGTACAGTAAAAATCAGGTCTGCTGCAATCGAACCATCAACAACAGCAATCATTCCAATCTTTAATATTGGAATGAATTTATCTATGATGGAATCGTTCGACAACTGCAACTGAGGCTTGGGCCACAACAACCACTGAAGTCAAACAGTCTCCAGAAAAGGAGGAGATTGTTAAAGCACTATAGACTGGTCAAACTATACAAGAAAGAGTTCAAAGACACAAGACCAGAACCAGAACCACACTCTGAAACTCAAGACGACGATGATGCTATTATTGATGAAGTTGCTGAAGAAGGAATTCAAGAGAAGACAATACAGGATAGGCAACAACCGAGCCCCCAGTAGCTGAGCCTTTTGTAGGTGAGTCATCTACAGAGGAACCTACAGTAGAGTCACCAGCAGAGTCTCCTACAATAGTGACATCTGAAAAAGGAGCAGCAGCAGAGTTATCTGAAGTAGAAGCAACAACAAAGTCTTCAGCAAGGGAACAAGCAGCTAAATCACCTGCAGTTGAGGAACAACCAACAGAATCACCTACAGCTGAGGGTGAAGCAACAGAATCACCTGTAGCTGAGACTCAAGCAGTAGAATTTTCCATAGTAGACCTTCCAACTGAAGAACCTAGAGTGCAAATTGAGGCATCACTATCTAAGTACGCAGATAAAATATCACCAGCCAAGGATGTAGCTGAAGCTACTCCATTAGAATTCACACAAGTTACTACGCTTGATCTTACTCCCCACACAGACAGAAGACATAGTTATAGTGGAAGAGGAATCCGTAGAAATCAAAGAGAATACAGTAGATCAAGCTCCTAAAGAAATCACACTCGAAGAAATGAACTAGAAATGGACAAGTGACACTGCTCAGAAAGACCAAAGTCCATTCAATATCATGTTTTCATCACCTTCCTTTTTGGTATGGTGCAAACAATGGCAGATCCATCATTTTTTGGATTTCCAAAAGGATTGCTATATTGTGGCACATCTAACACATAAATGACACCTCAAACAGCAGCCAGAGAACTGAAGGAAGCTCTTAACGAAGTCCAAAAAATTTCAGTTCACGAAAGACCATCATTACTGCAAGAACAATAGAAGAGAGGGCATCGTCTTCACATCAAGAATCCTTTCCGTCAGAAACTACAGTAGAGTACAGACTTCGCCAACTGGACCAAGAAATCTGCAACTTGCATGAATGGACAAAAGAGGCATTCTATGAGCTTTTCGACAGTCTGCAACCAATTGCAGTAGACTTGAAAGCTGAAAAGCAACCAAGAACCAAAAACTTTGAAGCCTTTTATGTGACACTCAACAACTTGGTAGTAAGGCTCATAGACCAAATGCAAAGAGCTAATGCCATGAACCTATAGGAGTATTGACTCAGCTCATCAAATCTCAACAAATTTAGGGGACAACACTCTGCTGATCTAAGGAGAATTCAAACGGCCCTGCAGACCACCCAGCACATCCGCAACAATGACAGAAGATTAGCAATGCTGAAAAACAAACTTCAAATAGAGACAACCAAGGCAACAATTGCTCAGCAGAACACCTCTTCTGAACTAAGAGCTCTCAGGATTGCCATCGAAGCCCTAACAACTGCCCTAAATGCTAACAAAAAGGGGGAGAAGAAGATTGTAGCAGAGCAGAAGACTCCAGAGAAGTCTACTGCAGCTAAGGGGGAGAAGTCTACAGTAAAGGGTAAAGTTGTAGAATATCTGAAATGGAGACAAACAGCTGAAGCAAGAGGTGAAAGGTCTGCAAAAAGGTATAAACATCAACAGGAACAGACCTCAAGACATAGAATTCAAGGGGACCTATCCTATGAATGAAGAAGAAGACATAATAGAGAATAAGAGGAACAACCTTACAAGTGCAGCAGAGGACTAGAAGAAGAACATCACCGCAAACGTAGCAAAGGAAACGAGCATCAAAGGTAAAGTTAAGTTTCTCTACTGTTCTTTTATCTCTATTTTGTTTCAAAACAATACAATTAAGATGTAAGATAAGTAGATAGCTTGTTGTTTTACTTAGAAGTTCTTTTAGCATCAATTTGGGGGAAGATTGATAGGAATGTGTAATCTCTCCAATTGTATAGAAATTGATGAACAGAACTTAAGAGTATCAGTCATGATGTTGTTAGTGTGCTTAGGCTAGAAATCAAGTAGGTAGTTATAGTCTAGGTCGGATACTATAGAGCAGACGGCTGCAGATGAGGAGCATAGTGTGAGCCACCAGATGCAGACTACTACAAAGGATTTTGGCTAAGTAGCTAAGGCACGCATGGGTAATAAAAGACCTATAAATGCTTTAGGATCTAGGATTGGACCTGCAGATAAGGACCAACACAGCAATCCATGAAGTGTAGCAGATTCGGGTGTAGACGAGGTTGCAGCAGAGACTGGTGTAGACGAGGTCTCATAGTACATAATGCAAACTAATGTGCAACAGGCTAAGTGTAACAAAGATGGTTGCTAGGGTTTGGGTCAAAGGTCTGAGGTTCAGAAGGTGACAATACGAGAATCTGAAAGTAGGTGAGTTGTCAACATCAGTTGAAGCTCACATATGACAAGCTGTCACATCAGATACTGTACACAGTCACGGGTTCATTCCCTCAGCCTATAAAAAGGGATCATTGAGGCTCAGTGAGTGAGGCCATTGAATGAGTGATTGAAAGGCAAGTGTGAAAAACAATCAGAAATTCAAAGATTACTCAAGTAAGTTGAATCGAGAAGAACACTGAAGAGAGTTCACAAGTCTATAAACAAAACTTGCAGCAGAGTCCTCTCACTGGATCTGTATAAAGAACAAAACTTACAACAGAGCCTTAAACAAGAAGATAGTGAACTCACCTCTTGCCTTGACTAAACTGGTCACCAACGGAAGATCGGACTAAGCTCTCGATTATCAATTGATAACGAGTGTCTGAACCAATATAAATCCTATGTTCTTTACTTGCTTTCATTGCTCGATATATTTAGAACTGTTAAAAATTAATTATTACAGCCAAACAGAGATAAACTTATAAAGTTTGAATTTCTATTGCAGACTACTAAATCTCTACTGCAGACTATCTCGGTAGTCTACATAGAATAGTAGTGTTCAAAGTTAATTAAATCCGCTGGATAAAAAGAAAAAAATTTGAATCAACCTAATTACCCCCCCTCCCCTTCCTCTAGGTTGAATTCTTGAAGCTAACACCCATGTTCGCTATTTACATGTTAATCAAACAAAATTACAATAAAAGACATGCTTATTATATGGATTGAGGATCCCATGTTCGATATATGCATGCTAAAAATAAACGAAAAGAAAAATATTACGTTATATCCTTTTGCGACAAATTTTTATTTTTTGCACTATTTAAATAGTACAGCGCCCTCAGACAATTGAGTCTTGGAACGTAAAATTTGATCAATTTGATGTCTAAGGCAAGTGATTCTCTAATTAGGTTCGCAAGTTGCGGAATCCTTCCACTTATCTGGCCAAATTCGGTTTGACTTATTAGTGTCTAAGGAAAGTGGTTTTTTAACTAGGTCTGTATGACATGGGTAGCCATCTACTTACTTGGTCAATTTGGTTAAAAAAAATTTCCTATTCAAATATGGTGACGAAATAAAAATTAATTTCAAGTGGATAATTTAAATGGGATAGAGCACTTGAAATTCTTTTTTTAAGAAAACTGCAAGTCATCTCTTATGGTTATGTGGGGGTGAGCTTAGCGATCCTTCCTTGCACAATTTTAGATTGGGCATAGTACAATTAGAAAAGGTGTTAAGAGTAGCTCCCTATATATGACTTAAAGAGGAATAAGTGTCTCATGTTTGTTCCAATTTCTCAGTTTTTTTAGCGATATGGAAACATCGAGATAGCTTTCGTTAGATGTACTCAAGGAATGCACATTAGATGGCAAGAACTATTCAGCTTGTGCCATCGTGTACAGCTGGCCTTGGAGGATGAAGAGCTAAAAAAACACATTCTGACCAAAATGGATGCTCCTGGGGAAGACGCAACCCAAAACCAACAAAGAGCATATGAAAAGTGGATCAAGGATGACAAGAAAGTGCTAGTTTTCATATTGGTCTCACTTGCTGACGATCTCCTTGTTGAGTTTATCACTATTCCATTGGCTTATGACATGTGGGTAGCCATCTGAGATATTTATGGCGGTACCTCTGCCATAAGATTGCGATATCTTGTTATACAATTTGAGAATTATTCCATGAAGAAATGTGACAATATGAAATCTCATATTCGAACCATGTCCACCATGATGAGATATTTGATTACAAATGGCCATCAGCTTAGTGACGAGCAGAAGGTGCTTTCAATGCTTAAGTCCTTACAGAAATCATGGGATGACTTTGTAATGCAAATGACACATAATGAGAGCATAAAAACTCTCAAAGATGTCGGTTCTCATTCAAAGCTTAAAGCAGATCATCGTAGCCTTGAAGGCTCACACTCAGAGGCTTTATACATCGAGGAAAGAGTCAACGCCAGACAAAGAGGTCTCACAGTGGCAAAAAGCCACAAGGTGATAATAAAGGACCTAAGAAGCATTCACCACCTTAACCTAAGGTGGGTGAAAAAAGAAAACATATGCTGCGTAGGACTTGAGGAGTCAGGAGTTCAGAAAGGTAAGCCAATCAAGAAAGATGCTTCAACTATGACAAAGAGAGACATTTCGTTCGTGATTGTACTGAGGTGAAAAAGGTATCCTCTTATCCCCACTCTTGTATTAATATGACTTCATATGCATTGTGCACGGTATCTAATCCATCTTGGGATTTGAATTCAGGAGCAACGCAATACATAGCACTAGATTGTGGAGGGTTCATGAGATATCGGATGATATCGAAGGACAGTCGTTCTTTATTCATGGGTAATAGCACGGTAGAGAACGTGCTGAGCATCGGCTCCTATCAATTGATGCTTAGTTCTGGACGAACATTACTTTTAGAGAATGTCTTGCATGCACCGGGTCTTAGGAGAAAGTTTATTTCAGTTCAAGCATTAGCTTCTATTGGTTTTCATTTTGTAATAGATTTGAAGTCTGGATATTATTTTGGATAAACATGTCTTTAGTAAAGCTCATATAATTGATGGTTTTTATGTTCTTAATTTTGGTGATTTTGCTTGCACAGTCTTTAGTTCTAAATCTCATGTGAATTTGCATGCTAGACTAGGTCATATTGGACAGAAAAGGATGACAAGGTTGGCTAGTCGTGGCTTAATAGGGCCGCTCACCATAGTCGATCTTCCAATATGCGAGTCTCGCTTGATTGCAAAACTAGTGCGCAAACCATTTGGGAAGGGATTCTGATCCGATAACCCTCTAGAGTTTATTTACTCAAACTTATACGGTCCTTTCAATACTCGTGCTTATAACGGATTATATTATTTCATTACATTTATAGAAAACTTTGATTGCTCATAAGTTAGAGGCCTTGAGATGCTTTCAACTCTACCTAAACGATGTTGAAAATCAGTACGGTAGAACTATGAATGTTCTTAGGACTCATCGCGATCTGAATACCGGTCTGAGTAGTTTAAACTGCTCTGTGAGGACACTAGGATCTGTAGACAATTAAAGACTCCTCGGAAGCCGTAACAAAATGGTGTTGCTGAATGAAAGAATGGTATATTGCTAGACATAATAAAGAGTGTTAGGTCCAAGATTCAACCTAGAGGGGGGAGGGGTGAATAGGTTGATTCAATAATTATTTGAGTTTATGCAGCGGATAAAAGTTCTTTGAAGTTAACTATTCTCTATAGACTACTTGAATGGTCTGCAATAGAGACTGAAGTTAACTCTTCTATGCAGACCACTTGAATAATCTGCAGTAGAGACTCGGTGGTCTGTAGCAAAGACTTCAAACTTTATAGTATGTCTCTGTTTGGTTGTGATTATCAGTTTCTAATAGTTCTAAGTATATCGACCAATAAGTAAAGAACATGATATTTATAATGGTTCAGACACTCATTATGAAATGATAAACGAGAGCTTAGTCTAGTCTTCCCCTGGTGACCAGTTTAGTCAAGCCAAGAGGTGAGTTCACTATACTCTTATTTGTGGCTTACAAGAGAACCTCTTTTTACAAGTTAGCTAACTTTTACTAAAGATAAAGAACTCAGATCTTTGCACAGATCCAATCAGCTGGACTCTACTACAAGTTATGTTCTTCACTGCAGACTAGTGAATTCTTCTTTGTTGTTCTTCACGATTCAGCTCACTTGAGTAATCTTTGAATCTCTGATTGCCTAGCAAGCTTGCTTTTCAATCACCCGTTCAACATCCTTACTCTCTGAGCTTCAACAATCCCCTTTTATAGGTTCAGGGAATGACCCCGTGACTTTGTATAGTATCTGATGTGATATCTTGTCACATGTGAGCCCCAACTGATGTTGACAGCTCATCTACCTCAGATTCTTGTACTATCACCTTCTGTACCTCATCCTTCGCTTTGACTGTCTTCAGATCTTTGAACCAATCACCAGCAACCATCTCTGCTGCACTCAGTCTGCTACATCTTAGTATGTATTCTGTACTATAAGACCTCATTTGCACCAGCCCTTGTTGCAACCTCATCTGCATCAGTCCCTACTGCAACCTCGTCTACACCCAGATCTACTACACTTCATACGTTCTGTGTTGGTCCTTATCTACAAGCCAGTCCTAGATCCTGAAGTGTTTGTAGGTCTTTTGTTGCCCATATATGCCTTAGCTGCTTAGCTAAAATCTTCTGTAGTAGTCTGTATCTGGTGGCTCATACGATGTTCCTCATCTACAGCCGTTTGCTTTCCAATATCCGACCTAGACTACAACTACTTACTTGATTTCTTGCCTAAACACACTAACTACATCATGGCTAATACTCCTAAGTTTGTTAATCAATTTCTATACAATTGGAGGGATTGCACATTCCTATCAAAAAGTATGTTGGCACAAGCGAATCTCCCCTTATCCTTTTGGGGTGATGTGTTGTTGACTGCTATCTACATACTAAATAGTCTACCGAGTAAGTCATTTCCTGGTAGCCTTATGAAAGGTGGACACGGCGTAGGTCGAGACTAGGCCATATGAGACCATGGGGTCTGAAGCAATTGTGTGCATTCCTTAAGCTCAAGTTTCAAAGATATGTGATGTTATGCAAACGATCAGATGGCATACTGACTGAGATTGAGACGCGAGATGTGACATTCATCAAGGTTTTCAACATTAAGCGCAAGCCTGATAGGACGATCAACAAGTACTAGGCATGTCTCGTGGCAAAATGTTTCACGCAATAGGAAGGTGTTGATTATATTAAGACATATTCTCCTGTAGTGCATATAAACTTTGTTCGTCTTATTTTGGCGATAGTAGTGCATCTAGATCTAGAATTGTACCAGATGGATGTGAAGACTTGGTTTCTTAATGGAAAACTTGAGGAAAAGATCTATATGACTCAGCCTTCGGGCTTCGAGGCCAGTGGGAGACAACACAACAAGGTCTGGTGCTTACAACGTTCTATTTATGAACTCAAGTAGTCTTCTAGACAATGGTATCTTTGCTTTCATCAAGCTATGCTTGAGGAAACGTTCATGGTCATGGAAGAGGGCCATTGTGTGTATGTGAAGCACTCCAAGAGGAGTTTGCTCATACTCTCACTCTATGTCAATGACATATTGATTGCCGGAAACGATAAAGATAGCATTGTCACCACTCAAAAGTGGTTGCCATCTCTATTTGAGATGAAGGACATGGGTGAGGCTCATTTTATCCATGGGATTATGATAGTTCGTGATCGCTCAAAATGGCTTCTTGATATGAGTCAAGAGACTTATATTGAGAAGGTCTTGGAGTGGTTTAATATGGATAGCCAAAGTCATTAACATGCCATGTGACAAGAGTGCTACACTCTCTCATGATCATTGTTCCCATTCTGATGTAGAAAGACATAAGATGTCTTCTATTTCTTACTCCAGTGCAGTCGAGAGTTTTTATATATGCTATAGTGTGTACTAGAGCCGATATATGCTTCGTAGTAAGTTTAGTGAGTCATTTTCAAAGCGATCCCGGTCTCGAGCATTGGAAGGTTGTGAAGCATATTTTGAGGTATTTAAGGGGCACTGCAGATTATATCATATGCTTTCAAGGAGAAGAGTTTTGCATAAAAGGATATGCCGATGTGGATTGGGTCGTCGATCTAGATGAGCGCAAATCCACATCAACCTATGTGTTTACATTGAATGATGGAGCTATATATTGGAGCAGCAAGAAGTAGACTTATGTTGCTCAAGAGGCTGTTTGGCTGAAAAGGTTCTTTGAGAGTTTTTTGAGCACAAAGAGCTCCAAACGTATGGTTACATTGCATAGTGATAGCACATTAGCTTTGTAATATGTTAACAACCAAAGGTACCAAGGGAAGGCGAAACATATTAAGATAAGATATAGCTTCATTAGAGATTTAGTGGAGCAGGAGACTACATTAGAGTACTTAGCTACTAGCGATATGATCACTGACTCGCTTACTAAGCCAGTTATTGGGGTTTCGTTTGCATTACATGTTCGAAACATAGGGTTCCGTAGGCCTTAGTCATACTCTCTTGATATGTAGTCTTTTCTTTTTGATATTGGAGACATTTAGTAATTAATTTATTTTTCGATTCATAAATTGTTTGAATCTTTGTGGTATTATTATTCGCTTGGCATATATACAAAGACGTGTCATAAGGCAATAGGTTGGCTTTTTCACTACGCAACCTCCCTTTAGTGCTGATTAGCAACGATCAAGGTTGATACCGATCTGTCTATTTAACAAAGGGCTAATATATTAGAATGATTTGGGATCATTGGACTATATTTTGGTTGCCCTGACTGGGTCAGGATGAGGTCAATGGACCAAACAACTTTGTTTCAAGCCCACGTATGCCTTATTGGTTTGCCAGATTTGACATCAATGATGAGAACTATCGTAAAGGGTGATCATAGAGTTGGATTCGAGGGATGATCGTTCGGGGAAAGATTGGTCCTAGGTCCATATGGTATACAGTTGGATTTTATATAGGACATGCACTTAAGGCACTCACTGAGATAAGATGTGCTCGAGACTCCACCATAACATCAGTTCATATCTAGACATACCTGCGGCATTTAGCATATGGAGGATTGATGGATATTCTTGTTCCCATCTTTCACTGAGATCTACGTGTTTCTTCATCCTTTTGCATTAGAGCTAACGATATGAAGCGAAGCTTTCCGTGTTGATTCTTTGATCGTATTCCATATGGCCACGATACAGAAGTATGGGTTGGATATATATGACTTGTGGCCCATACGTTTATGTTATTTAATTATCTTAGATAAGATATATGTTCTAGATATTCTAGGAATATTTTAACTTATCGGATAAGTTTACTAATTAGAAAATATCTTATCTTCCACACTTCCTAACTCTATAAATATAGACCATATGGTTGGCCTATGAGAGACATCAATCACACATATTCACATAAAGTTATCGAGCTCTCTCTAATCGTTGGCTTATCCGTAGGATTTATGATGTGGAATTTGTGTGTGTTGCTGGGTTATACTTTGGTGATCGTCACCAAACGAGATCCGTTGATGAGACGACATCAAATCTTCCGTCGGGGATTTATAATTATCCGGTCAATGTGAGTATTCGAACTTCGTTATTCAAAATCGTAGATATACATATTTTTCCAATAGTTGCAATCATTGTTTTAATTGACGGTGTATGTTTTTACAAGGTTTATGAGGCTTAAATGTTTATTTCAAACTTTAAATGAGTCATCTATCATCGGCTCATTGTTTAAAGGGGTTAAATGCTATACGATTTTTGTAAAGGGACCTTAAACATTGTGATCTTAGATAAAACAAAAATCATAAATTGAAAAATGATTTTTAAAATTTATTTTTCGTTTTCATTTCCTTAGTTTGAAAACTAAAAATAGATTACATTATTTTATTTGTTCAGTCAATTAAAAAGAAAAATATTAAAAAATATTAAAATTTGTTCGTGTATGCAATTCTTCAATCTTAATTAATATTTCAGTTGCACACAATGGATATATATGTGCGAAAAAAGGGATTAAAGTGGTTTCAACCAAGATAGCTAAAAACACTCATGAAACCACGATAAACGACATTGTTTTTCATCAAGTATGTCCATTATCACTCCCTCGTGTATAATGTGTTTGTCGAATTTGGGGGGCATTCGTGGCATGTGTGTTCCCATGTAGGATACCTAGCTTATGCATTGGTTTAAATCGTTCAAACTTATGCTTTATAATTTTAAGGATTAAAGTGCTCAAATGATTTCAACTTTGTTAATCATGCTTCGTTAAAATAAATGATCACATCTAGTGACGAGTTTGTTGAGAAAAAGATGTCGATCGTCGCGTTTTATGAGTGTTGTATAAGGTTATCTAGCCAACAAATAAGAGTCGTCCATATCAGGGATTGACGATTAGCTTAAAACAGCATTTCCAGACTTAAGTTGAAAATTATAGCAGATAAATAATTTTTGAAATTCAAAATTTTAGTAGAAGGAGAATTTTTAAATTTCAAGATTTCCCCTTCGTCTATATTTTTTAGCTTAATGAAAATTTTTTAACCTCCCAAAACCCAAAAGATTCTACATTTGTCAAAAGTATTTAGATATGTTGAATACAGCAGCTAAAATAATCAACGGCTAAGACGAAAGAATTTTCAAATCACGCTGTCAATTTGCCACGTGTATAGATCTATGTACTTAGTATCATTATTTTTACGGAGATGTATACACGGTAGTATCTTGATTGATTTGTTTTACACCAAATAAAATTTCATGGAATATTCTAATATATTTCTCATTCTAATTTAAATTTTAATATATATTACACTTAGTGTAAATTATCATTAGGTGTCACATTTGTAATTTATTTACAAATAAGTGACACCTAATTTTATCATTTATCATTTGGCTTTTCTTTTCCAAAGAATAATATAAAATATTATTAAAAAAGAATAAAATAAAATGGATGTTCAATTGTACCCTTGCTATAACCGATTTCTTCATTTTGCGCCATCGTCTCCTCCAATTTCAAGTCTTTTTCTTTCGTTCTCAATTACCGATCATCACATAATCATCAAATGGTTATTTTCTTTTTACAACTTGCTCTCTTCTCCTTCAAACTCTCTTTTTCTTCTTTATACAATCATCACTGAACGTCATCTTTGACTCCTCTTCAAACTCTTCTCATTTTAGTCATCATTATCGACTATTTCATTCTTATCTATAACAAATTTGGATTTGAGTCGATCATCATAAAGTTCTCATTGGGTGATGTATTTCAGTCATTTTTGTGATGATTGTGTGAGCGATGATCACACATATCTCGAGATTGACTAAAATTATTCTTCTCGATCCCCGAAAATTAGTGCACAAACAAATCGACAAAGAGTCGATGTGCTCCTTGGTTCAAGTATTACAGCTGAGGCTTGTTCAAGTCATGGTTGAGATCGATCATTCTTCTACCATTGTATAGAGTTTGCAAATAATGAATGGGATGGTCATCAAGACGATGCGACTTTAATAAGACACAATGCGTCTATCGAACAGGAGCATTGTTTGTAGCGATGTGACATTGTTGTGTGACTAATGCATGCTTTCGTAGATACACCAAATTAAAAATTAAAGTGTAATCACACACGCCTTAAATTAATCTAAAATAATATAGAAGTAGGAGTAAGGGTCAATCGCACAGAGATAGCGCTTCAAGAAAGTTGTAATGATCACGATGATTTAATATTAATTTTATGAAAATTAAATTGTTTGGGAAGGGAAGGATTTGTGATTAAATTGAGGATTAATTAAAACTAACTAATTAATTAAATACTAATTAACTAACTAATGTGCTATTGAACTTAAATAAAGGTTTGAACTATGGGAAACTAGCATAGAAATATTTCATAACTCCTGCCTAGCTTAGGGATAAGCATGGATATATATTAGGGTTTAGATTCGTTAATGATAGATTTGATTGTAATATAAGAGTCTCCTATATTACGTCCTCTAGATTGTTGATTATCAAAAGAGAATGCATAATCAACCTAATCAATTAATCTAACATATCAAAAGAGAATGCATATGTTGAACTAAAGATTGAATTAAACAAGAAACATATCAAACATGAATCATTAATAATAAATGTTTAATTATTCATTCATAGTTAAATATTCCAAACGAATGTAGCGAACGACTCTACAAGAATAGCTACACGTCTAGAAATGGAAGTAAGGCTGATGAACAACGATCAAGTAATGAGCTAAGCTAACCTAAATCTTATGATTGAAAATGTACAATGAAAAATAATGTTTCTACCTCAAATCTGACGTAACGCTCCCTAAAATTGAAGGAATACTAGGCGTATATGAAGAGAAATACCTATGTTTTGAACTCTATAAAAAAACCGCGGCATAAAACGTGTTTCAGTCGACCCATTTTCATAGTCCTGAACTTTTTCAAAGGCAGCCTAGGTCGTGAATCTGCCACTTTTCAAACTTCAAATTTTTTTATTCAAATGCGTCCTTATCTCTTTATCTGTGTATTTCCAGTTCCATATCACCAAATAACAACCATAATTTGGTGAAAGTTTCTTAAATTGCATAAAATAGAATCGCATCACCCTATTTGACTCCCGCTTATTCCAAAATTAGCAAAAACTCTTTTATTACCAATAAAAAAAAAAGGAAAGCAGCAAAAAAGGATAAAAAATCATAAAACATACTAAAACTAACCAAAAAGGACACAAAATATAGCATAAACAACATATGTAAGCTATGGAAAACATGCATAAAAAAGTGTTTAACAAATAGACATCATTATTAGGTTTTCCACTAATGAATCTACTCATTCATGAGGGAAATAATTATCATGATAATTAATAAACATGCAAAACAACATTATCAAACTAAAAGAGAATAGAGAGAAGATGATACTTGAAGTAAATAGACGATCTTCCATGATTACAACGATATCCAATGTCGATTCAAAACTTAAACTCCATGATCTAATCTCTACAACAAATGAAAACTAAAAAATCTAACGACGAAAACTATGGTTTTGTGACCGAAGTGTGCTGGAAAGCCTTAGTTTGGTCCCTCCATTCCGGCTAAAATTTAGATAGTAGTGCTGTCTTGAGAGGTCAAATCTCTCTACGTTGATCAAGTACCTAAGATCGATAGTCGGGATAGGTCCAGGTACCAAAAAAAGAGTAGATATGTTCATCCCAACCTCAATGGCGATCGGAGTCAGAAATCTACTAAATGCAATGTGTCCTTATGGTTTCTTGGCATGGAACATCCAGTGACACACCATGTGTGAGGCAACGTTGACCCGGAACTTATGGTACATCCCCCAAAGAAGCATACACTCCTCATTACAGATGTTGCCATAAGTCTCGTGTCATCCAAATACTGTGAATGCCAGAACATGGTGCACATACCAAAACACCGGGTTATGCACTATGGACACCTTAGCAGTTTGGAACTCTACACCCTTCAATGCAGTCAGGTCCAACCAAAAAGCTCTAGTATCCCTCGTGAACCCTTGTAGCTCATTCAAAAGGCTCATCCTCCAAGATAGAATCTAATACTAATGACATCGTCCTCCTTTCTCCTGCCCTTCACCACAAGTTCCAAAGTGCTTAGAAACTCATATGTGATCTTCTCGTAAGTAGGCCACCAGTTGTATACGAACCTCTCCATGGATAACCCCTTAAGTAATTTATCTACATTGTCATTTAGTCCCAAGATGATGATGGTAGTAGTATCTAAGTATCCAGTCTTTTGTACACCCCTTCGCTTAAGCTTGTTATACCGATCGTCTTGATCGATCATATGAAATGTGATATCATGGTCATTAGGTTCCCCAGACAGTGGTCGAGGTGGAGGGGGAGCTCTAGAAGTTTTTCTTCTCTTCGGAGGATTTAGTGAGTTATGTGACATTTGCAAAACCAATAACAAAACAACACGAATAAACTCAATAGTGTATTTAAAAATCCCTAACTCGATGTGCACCCTCGACTTCTACATAACATGAATGAAACATGGCCTCCTCCATCATAACCTAATATTCACATCCATCTCCATCACAATCAACCATAAAAAGCAAAAACAATCAAAGTATAAGAATCTAGCTGAGACTCAAGGGGAGAAGTCTTCTACAACTAAGAGGAGACATTCCTTTGACAGGGAAAGGTCTGCTAAAAGACATAGATATCATGGAGAATAGTCTCATGACGAACGCGAACGATAGAGATTCAGAAGAAAGATCCAGACTTTCTATTTCTTTATATTTTTGGTTTGCAAAATGAAAAACAATGTAATTTAAAGTCTTAAAAAAGAATCAAAGGAAGAACATAGACACAAGCGCAGCAAAGGAAAGGAGCATAAAAGGTAAGTTTAAAGTCTCTACTCCTCTTTCTTTCTATATCTTTATGTTTTTGGTTTGTAAAAGGAAAAACAATGTAAGTTTTCATAATAAGAAAAGTTGTAATCTTTTTGTTAGGACGGATTGATAGGAATGTGCAATCCCTCCAACTATATAGAAATTGATGTAACAAAATTAATGTATTAATCATAATATAGTTAGGTTGTTTAGGTTAGAAGTCATGTAGGTAGTTACAGTCTAGGTTGGATGCTGGAGAGTAGACGGCTATAGATGATGAAGATCAGATGAGCCATCAGATACAGACTACTACAAAGGGCTTTGGATAAACAACTAAGGAATTAATGAACAACAAAAGTCACTCAAAGTCTTCAAGATCTAGGAACTGAGTTTGTAGACAAGGACCAATACAAAATGTATCAATGTGCAATAAATCTATGTGCAGAAGAGGTTGCAGCAGGGACTGGTGCAGATGAGGTCATACAGTACAGCATGCAGACTAAGGTGGTTGCTGATGGTAGGGTCAGAGGTCTGGAGTCAGTCAAATGAAGATTTGAGTTAAAACAACAATGGCACAAATTCTGAAGATAGTGGACTGCCAACATCAGAAACAAGATGGTGGGGGATATGAGTGGCAAGGTGTCAGCATCAGAAAGAGTGTCAAGCTATAGCAGGTTTGTTTCCTCAGGCTATAAAAGGAAATTGGCGAAGCTCTTTGAATAATGCTGTTGAATAAGGATTGAAAGGCAAGCGTGCAAAGTAATCAACGTTTAAAGATTACTCAAGAGAGCTGAATCATGAAATATAGTAAAGAAGATTTCACTAGTCTGCAAGAAGAACACTCTCTATAGCAGGGTTCAGATTGGTGAATGTGTGTGAAACCGTGGGTCTTTATCCTTTCTACAAGTTGTTTAGCTTGTAAAAAGAAGTTGTCTTATAAGCTACAAACAAGAAGATAGTGATACTCACCTCTTAGCTTGACTACACTGGTCACCAAGGGAAGACTAGACTAAGCATTTGTTCTTCAATTGATAACAAGTGTCTGAACTAGTATAAATACTATGTCTTTTTACTTGTTTCCATTGTTCGATATTTAGAAGTGTTAGAAATCAACTTCACAGCCAAACAGAGACAAATTCCAAGAATTAGAATCTCTACAGTGGACCTTGAACTATTTGCTGCACACTACCCAAGTAGTTTACATAGAACAGTGGTCAGTAAAACTTATAATCCGCTGCATAAAATTGTTAAAATTCAAATTAACCTAATCACCTCCAGGTTATATATTGGACCTTACATGTACCAAGAGTTCCATAACCTTTAGTTGTACATGCTTTTTCTCCTCCAAAGATAACAAGAAGTCCTTGTTCCTTTCTGTAGTCCTCAAGGATTGATTTATTTCCTGTCATGTGCCCAAAGCATCCACTATCAAGATACCATATTCCTCTTTGCTTTTCCTGCATCACAACATAGAAATTTTGTACATGGTACCCACTCATATGGGTCCTCATATGTTAGTTTTTTGGAATCCACACTTGAATTATTTTCTTATGGGAATTCCAGCATTTGAAGAACTTGTGACCAAGCTTGCCACATATATAGCAGTAGACCTTTGCTCTTCTGCATTTGACATGAGCAGGTGTGCCTTAAGTGTGGCTTTCTCCGTGTTGTTCTGGAGAAGTTATTCCGCACAAAATAGTTAGGTGCATGCTGAGTTTCTTGAGGCCTTTCATCAAATATTTTTCTAAGATTTTTGGCCTTCTGTATCTTATTGTATTTTTCATCAGTACGTGCTGATAGTCTGCTCCAGCTTTTCTGAGTTTGAGTAGTATAGATATGTACTGTCTATGCAGTAGAGCTTTTACTCTTCTGCACATCTGCTACAGTAGAGGTTTTCCTCTACTGTAGAGTTCTTATAGTAGTATGCTTTATTTCCTCGATAATGATTTTCTCATTTGATTTACTATTCAACCAGTCATTATATCCTAATTCTATTTTATCATAGGAGGATTGACCTATGTTGAGCAATTTTTGCGAACTCAAGGTCTTTCCATGCCAAGCATCTACTTACTTTTGAAGCTCAGAATTTCTCAATATAAGTGTTTCCACTATTGCATTGAGAAGTTTCACTTTTTCATTTGCTTCTATTAATTCATCTTGAGTATTTATTAGATTGATATTAGTCTCCTCATATGTTAGATTGCATTTCTCTTTGAGACTTGCAACTTGTTCAAGATTTTCTTTATTTTCCTTTAAAAGGAAAATAAAATTCTCAGAGGTTTCTTGAACTGCTTCCTTCAATTCCTCTATAGTGGTGTCTGAATAAGAAAGATCAAATATCTCTTGTTTTTCATCATCCTTAGTCGTGAGACATAGCTGAGCATTTCAGATTGTGTCTTCATCATCAGAGTCTGTATCGCTCCATGTCTTTACTGCATAGGTTTTTGCTCTTTCTATTCTTCCAGAATTGCCCTTTACTGTGGTCTTTTTTGAATTTTGGTGTAGAGAAGTCTTGTGTTGGTCGTCTGCATTATGTAGCAAAGTGCCCTATTTTGCCACAGTTGTAGCAGACTTTCTTTTCTGCTTTCTTTATCTTCGAGGGAAAGTTCTTTTTTGCATTCCTCTTCTTGAATAGCTTCTTGAACTTCTTTCCCATTAATGCCAGCTCTTCAGATAGTCTTGGTTCACTTGCAGACGAGGTATCAGTGATCTCTTCTTCTGCCATGGATTTCAGGATTTTTTCTTGAGCTTTGAAAGCTAAGGTCTTTTTTTCTGGCATCGTCTATTTGTTTTTTTACTCAACTTCGAGATTGTATGTATACAATACATCGTATAGTTAAGCCAAAGACATCTCTGTTAAATCTCTGGATTCCCTAATAGTTGTGGTCTTTGTTCTCTAGTTTTCAGATCTCACAAACTTTAGGTTAATTTCTTTGTTTTCGAAAGTCTTTTCTAAGGCTTTGAGATTGTTGTTGAGAATATTGAACCTTTCATAAAGGGTAGTCAAATTTTCATCAGATCTCATTGAGACCCAATCATATTGTTGCATTAGAACATCTTTCTTGTTCTCCCTTATTTCTTTGGTTCCTTCATTTCTGAGCAGTAGAGCTTTCCATGCTGCCTTTGCAGTGGTTGTATGAGCCACTATTTCAAACATGTTGTCATCAAGGGCTTTGAATATCAGGTTCCTTGCTCTTCTATCAACCAGCACCAGATCCCAATCTTCTCTTGACCAAAGTGACTTTGGTGAGTATTCTTCAAGTGTTGAATCCATTGGATCTGACATCATTGGAATGTGAGGTCCATCACTGATCATATCTTGCATTCTCTCATCTATTGAATCAAGATATGCCAGCATCCGTAGCTTCTAGTGGTTGAATTTGTCGAACGAATACGTTGGGTTCGGGCACTTGGAAAGCTTTGGTGGAACCATTCTTCTTTACAGAAACAATTGTTAATAACTTTTTTGCAAATAAGATAATGACCTTTTCTTTCCAAAAACTGTTAAGTCTGAAAAGTCAAGCTCTGATACCAATTGTAAGGTCCAAGGATTAACCTAGAGGGGGGGAGTGAATAGGTTGTTTCGAATATTATTCAAACTTTTGATGCGAAATACTAGCGGTTTGCAGACAACTATTTTATGGAGACCACTTAGGTAGTATGCTTGATGGTCTTCAGCAGAGAGTTCAAACTCTTTGAGTTTATCTCTGTTTGGCTATGATGATTTATTTCTAACAGTTCTAAATATTAAACAATAAAAGCAAGTAATCGACATAGTATTTATACTGATTCAGACACTCGTTATCAATTGATAATTAAGAGCTTAGTCCAGTCTTCCCTTGGTGACCACTGTAGTCAAGCCAAGAGGTGAGCATCACTATATTCTTGTTTCTAGTTTACAAGAAACTTCTTTTTAGAAGATATCTAACTTGTACAAAAGATGAAGAACATTAACCTTTGCACAGATCCAATCTGTTGGACTCTGCTACAAGATGTGTTTTTCTGCAGACTAGTGACACCCCTTTCACTGTGATCCTCAGAAATTAGCTCTCTTGAGTAATATTTGAACTTATAATTTCTTTGCGTGCTTGCCTTTTAATCTCATTCAACAGCCTTATTTCAATGAGCCTCAACGATTCCTTTTTATAGGCTCATGGAATGAAGCCAGCAAACATGATATTGTTTCTGATGTGACATCTTGCCACTCGTGACCCCCAGCATCTTGTTTCTGATGTTGATAGTCCACTTACTTCAGAATCTTATACCGTCTGCACATCAAGAACTACAGACATAGGCAGCTGGATTAGAGACTGAACAGTAGAGACTGAACCATCTACACATCAAGAGACATCTCCATCAGAAATTGTAGTTGAATACAGACATAGGCAACTAGATCAGGAAATCTACAACATGCATCAATGGATAAGGGATGCATTCAAGGAACTCCTCATCAGTCTGCAACCAGTTAAAAATGTTGTGGAAGCTAAGAAGACAACCAGGACAAAGTGCTTTAAAGACTTCCAAGCAACGCTCTCCAACATGGCTGAAGAGCTTGTAGATAAAATAAAAAGGGCTAATGCTCTAAATCTTCAGCAATACAGGATCAGCTCCTCCAACCTGAATAGGCTGAGGGGACAACATTCTGCGAAAACTCCAAGTATCCTTGCAAAACCACTCAAAAATGACTTTCAGAGCACATTCGCAATAATGACACCAGGCTTGGATTGCTGAAAAACAAGCTTCAACTGGAAATTGTCAAAGCCATAATTGCTCAGTAGAAAACTACCTCTGAACTCAGAGCCCTAAGAACTGCAATCGAAGCCCTTACATCTGCCATCAATGCTAACAAAAAGGGGAAGAAAGACAAAAGAGAAAAAAAAAGAGGCAACAAGGCTTTCTGAGCAAAGGGCAGCAGAGAAAGCTGCAGCCATGGAAAAGGCAACAAAGGAGCTTAAAAGAAAGTCAACAGCTATAACAGAGAAAGAAAGGGCTATAAAAGGGCAAAAGCCTCAAGGGGAGAGGTAATCCAGCCACAAAACTCAAGGGAAACAGCCCCACACAGGAAGAAGAACTCACCACAGAACATCTGAGGACCAGCCTCACAAGCGTAGAAAAAGCAGTGAGCATCACAGGTAAAAGGTAAAACTCTTTGTTGCATATTAGTCTAAGAAATTAGATTAAGGGTTTTATCTTTTCAAAACAATATAATTTAGAATGTAAGCTTGTTGTTTTACTCAGGAGTTTTGTTAGCATCAATTTAAGGGGAGATTTATAGGAATATGTAATTCTACCACTTCTATAGAAATTGATGAACAAAACATAGCAGTATTAGCCATGATGTTGTTAGTATGCTTAGGCTGGAAATTAAGTAGGTAGCTATAGTCTATGTAAGATGCTGGAAAGCAGACAGTGATAGATAGAGAGCATTATATGGGACACCAGATGCAGACTCCTAGAGAGGATTACGGCTAAGTAACTAAGACAAGCATGGGCAATAAAAGACCTATAAATGCTTTAGGATCTAGGATTGAACTTATAGACGAGGTCCAACACAGCAATGTATGGATTGTATCAGATCTGGGTTCATACGAGGTTTTAGTAGGGAATCGGTGTAGACGAGGTCTCAACAGTACTGAGTGTAGACTGAGGTGCAGCAGAATAGATTGCAACAGAGATGGTTGCTAAGGTTGGGTCCGAGGTCTGAGGTTCAATCAAATCAAAGATTTAAGGTTCAGAGTGTGACAGTATGAGGATCTATAAAAGGTGAGCAGTCAATATCAGTTGAGGTTTATATGTGACCAGCTATTAAGTTCAGATCCAATACATAAGTCACGGGTTCATTACCTAAGCCTATAAAAGAAGATCGAAGAAACTCAGTGAGAAAGTAGAATTAGATATTAAATGTACAAAAAGTGTTAAAAAATAATCCAAGATTCAAAGCTGCTCAATTGAGCTGAATTGAGAAAGAACAAGAAGAGGGTTCACTAGTCTGCATTGAAGAGCGGAAGTTATAACAGAGTCCAGTAAAGGATCTGTGTAAGGATCTAGGCTCTTCGTATTTTTATAAGTTAGCTAGCTTGTAAAAAGGGGTTGTGTAATAAGCCATAAACAAGAAGATAGTGAACTCACCTCTTTGATTAACTAAACTGATCACCAAGGGAAGACTGCACTATGCTTTTTATTATCAATTGATAATGAGTGTCTTAACCAGTATAAATCCTGTGTTTTTTATTTGCTTTCATTATTTTGTGCTTTTAGAACTGTTAGAAATTAATCACCACAGCAAAACAGAGACAAACTTATAGAGTTTGAATCTCTGTTGCAGACTACCTTAGTAGTCTACAAAGAACATCAGTGGTTGAAACAAACAAATCCGCTGCATTACACTGATAAAGTTTAAATCAACCTATTCACCCCCCTCCTCCTCTAGGTTGAACTTGTGGATCTAACACCTAGTAAGGGGGCCGACACGTTATTGATCTCTTATAGCTCACGGCTACTATTTTTCTATGTCTTTCTTCTTCTCTTTGTTACAAGAGCAAGACTTGAAGGAGAAGTGTAACTTAAGATTTGATGCTAGATGTAGTTTATGCATGAAAGGTATTCTGATCTTAGAAAGAGATGTGAATTCCGCTACAAAGGTGGTATTCTGAGTTATGAATTAGTACAACAAAAGTTTCTAAATTAATGATGTATAAGTGAACTTATCTTAATTGTTATGACTAAGTCAGGAAGTATAGTGAGGACAGTGACGTCATATGTATCATTAATAAGTAATGGAAAGTAGGGGTGTTACAGGAATGGAATAGATATAGGTGTTTTCTAATTAATTAAAAGTGTAGCGAATAGATCAATTTCGTTCTCCTTTCAAGGATCAATCATGGATGTGATTAAGTATGATTGTCATTGAGAATGGGTTGATTGTAATAAAGGAGACTCCTGTAATTATGTTCTCTAGTTTTTTTAATTATGAAAATAGCTTAAATAATTAAATTAATCATCTATCCTATGTACCACGATTTCATCAATACAAAAAAATAGATAATTGAATCAAATAAGGAACATATCAAATATGAATTAATAGCATGGTCTACTCATTCACAAGTCAAAGATCCTAACTAGACTATAGCAAGATAGCCTGATCTACAATCCAGATAGTTGTTACTAAACATGACCAAAATAGATTGAATCACTTACCTACAATAACAACTAAGTGACTAGGTTAGAAGATATCATAAAGTTAATCAAGGTATAGTTGAAGTATAAAACCATCTAGGTGAAATAATACATCAGGTATGATAAAGGTTTGATCTTTAACAATATTCATCATCATACAAATCTGATTACATAAGATTCAATAACATCTCATGATCCTTTAATTCAAACTACATCAATCAATCCCTACAAATCAACTACTCAACCATAATCATGGACATAATCTCATCATAGTCATAACATACATCATCATCATCAAATCAAAGACATTGAAAGAATAGAAGACAATACAACGATGAAAAATGAAGATCCGATGTCCAATGAATAAGTTCCATAGAAATATCCAACAGTTAAAGCGCCGAACACCAAGATCCAATCCAAAGCAATACAGGAAAATATGAAAAGTAACCTAATCTAAAGAGTTTTGGCATGAAAGATATACAAAATATATGATAGAAAAAAAACCCCTAGAAAATATGATGAAAATCTTGTCAAAATCTCATTAAAATCTTGTGATTAAGCCGTGTCATGATCGTGACCATTGTTCTGAGCTCGCTGGATGATTCTTCTTCTTCATCATGATCGTGACCAAGAAAAAATTCACCAAAAAGCCTATCAGGGTCATGACGACACTTAAAAATCGTTCTCGATACTTTTCCTCATCCATCACAGTCGTGACCAAGAAGAAATTCACCAAAAACATCATTTTTTCACGCTGAACTTCATTTTGATCGATGGTATACCTTATGTAGCCCTTATATCATTATAAGAGATTCAAATGACATTGTTTTCACCTTCAAAATGGCCTTGAATCATCATCTATGCATCGTTAAACTTTTTATGGTTCATCCATACTCAAAATAGCCTCAAACTCATCGGTTTAGCTCCAAAATAGCTCCAAACATCAATGTCATCATCTAATACATGTGAGCATCTCCAGAAATCATAGAAATCATCACACTTCATCACAATCATCTTCAAGCCTTTTCATCCATTGCAAGAATCACAAAAAGTCACTTCTCTTGATGCAAGCTACAATAAAAACTTGCAAACTGCAATACCAACTCTTCAAAACTCAAATTAAACTAAAAACACAAAATAAAAGACTCAAAAACGACAAAAAAAAAAGGTTTTAACATAAATAAAACATGAGTATTTTCACACTCATCACTTTTATATCTATAATTATCCACTCGATAGCTCTTTTGTGAGTTTTAAGCATATTAACTAGCTCTCTTCTTCATCAAGAGTTAGTTTGTTTGAAATAATGACTGGTAGTACCTCCCCATCCCTGAAATATGCATATTTTAAGAGAGGAGGTAGTTGTTCTAATTCCAATTTTGGTGGATTGACTATAGATGGTCACATCTTTTCATGATTAACCAACAACTCTGGAATATTATGATGGTGTTCTAATTCAGTGCACACATATATTTCTTTCTCAAGTTGGTTCAATTCTTCTTCAAACTCATCAAGATTTTTATTTGTTGGCTCGTATTCATTGTTGTTAAGATTCAAGACAGCTTTAAGAAATTCTTCCTTGTTCAACTTAAATATTTAATCTTCCAAGGAGATAAATAAATTGAATACGACAATCATGCAGATAGAGTGGATTTCATCTGCGAGATGTTTCATAGCCTCATAGATGTTGAAGTTGATTTTCTTCCCATCGAATTTCATGGAAAGAGTTCCATCCTTCATATCTATCTTTGTTTTGGCCGTTCTAAGGAATGGCCATCCTAAAAGAATAATTGCCAATGTAGAAGAATGGTCATGACCATCTTCTATCTTTAGCACATAAAAATATGCCAAAACCAGATAAATTCATTAACCTTAACAAGAACATCCTCAACAAGGCTCATAGGATGCATCTCTGACCTGTCAGTAAGTTGTATGACAACTCTTATAGGTTTTAAATATTCGAGATTTAGGGAGTTATAAATTGATAATGAGATTACGTTGAGCGATGGCCTCAAATCTAGCATATATCCTGTGATTTTGAAATTCCCTTCACATACCAGGGTCCTTTTCTTTGGGAGGAAGTTTCTACTATAAGGCAGCTAAAACATTCTCTCCAACTATGACACATTCATTACCTTCGATCTCCTCCTATTAGTGCAAAGTTTGTTAATAAATTTCACATATTGAGGAACTTGTTTGACTATCTCTAATAGAGAAATGTTCACTTCCACTTTCTTAAAAAGTTCAAGTATATCCTTTTTAGCCTCTTCCTTCTTATCCTTAGCCCAATAGCTAGGAACTGGTGGACTTGTTTTGTTGACAATAGCTTGACTTTGTTTTGAATTTTCAAAGTCTCTTGCATCATTTTCATTGGTGTTGGAAAGGCTAGTTAGATTCACTTCAAGTTCAGGTTCAACTTGCTTTGAGTTTGCTCTTTCAAGCTCTTTCAACTCTTTACCGCTTGAGCGAACTTCTTTTTGGATGCTTGTCAAGCTTTAACCCGTTCCTCAAGAGATGGTTTTGATATCTTTGCTTAATAAATCCCTATGGATGATTATTGAAATTGATAGGTTGGAAATTAGGAGGTGGAAAATATTTATCGAGGAACAAAGATTGAATTTGCCAACATGTATTAATGTTCCCTTTGGTAAGTCATAAATCTAGTTTTTAGCACCGTCTTGGACACCAAAAGGGAAGAATCTAAGAATAAAGACTCTGTTGCAGCTTCAGTTTTTCAGTGCAGACTAGTGAACTCTCTTTTTTCCTCTTCTTCAATTTAGCTCACTTGAACAGTTTTGAATTTGGATTGTCTTTGCATACTTATACATTCAATCACTTATTCCACTCCCTTTTCAAGCGCTTTGATCTCCATTTTATAGGCTGAGGGAATGAACCCGTGACTTGTGTACTTGATCTACTGCACTCCAGTCTGTACTTGTGTACTTGATCTACCATTGAGACGTCGTCTACATCCAGTCAGTATTGTAACCTCGGCTGTACCCAGATCAAATATAATCCATGCATTGTTGTGTTGGTCCTCATTTATAAG
This sequence comes from Drosera capensis, assembly GCA_001925005.1. Taxonomy (NCBI): domain Eukaryota; kingdom Viridiplantae; phylum Streptophyta; class Magnoliopsida; order Caryophyllales; family Droseraceae; genus Drosera; species Drosera capensis. The sequence goes on from LIEC01007664.1 coordinate 143,450, forward strand.
TTCAATCCTAGATCCATTAGTATTTGCAGGTCTTTTGTTGCAGATCTCTTGTAGGGTTTGCTCCCCATGAGTTCTGTGGCTAGATGACCTCTCCCATTGAGACTTTCCACTTTGTAGCCCTTTCTCCTTCTACTGCTATTGATTTTCTTTTGAGCTCATCTACAAATGACTTTGTTATAGTTTTCTCTACTGCCTTCTCCCCAAAAATCCTTGTTGCCTCTTTTTTTTTCTCTGCTACTTTCTCCCCCTTTTTGTTAGCATTGATTACAGTTATAAGGGCTTCAATTGCAGTTCTAAGGGCTTTTAATTCAAAAGTTGTAGTTTGCTAAGCAACTGTGGCTTTTGGTAGTTTCAACTTAAAGCTTGTTTTCCAGTAAGCCAAGCCTTGTGTCGTTTTCGCGAATATGCTTCGTAAGCTGTTGTTGGGTGGTCTTCAAATATGCTTGCAGTTTGCATATATTAATTGAGTGTTGTCCCCTTCACTTGTTTAGATTTGAGGAGTTGAGCCTGTACTGTTGAAGGTTTAGGACATTAACCCTTTGTATTCGATCTGTAAGACCTTGAACTATGTTGGAGAGAGTTGCATAGAAGTTTTCAAAACTCCTTTCCCTAGCAGTCTTCTTAGCTTCTAACTAGTCTATAACCGGTTGTGGACCGTTGAGAAGTTTCTTGAATGCATTCCTTGGCCACAGATGCATGCTGTAGATTTTCTGATCCAGTTGTCTGAGTCTGTTTTCCACTGTAGTTTCTGATGGAGATTACTGCTGATGTGCAGACTGTTAAGTCTCTGTCACTATTCTTGGAGTAGAGGATTGCCTTTCATAAATTGGTGTCAGAATGATATCTAGCTACAGTCTAGGGTATCCTCTGAATGTCAGATGTATCATTGTAGAAAAGGCCTTGGGAAAAACCTACAGATGATGGATCTGTCCTAGTCTACAACATTCCAAATGAAGAAGGGGTGAAAACTCCAGGTTCAGTGGGGATGTAGCTTAAGGTTGGATATTTTCATGGCCAGAGGGAGTGTCACCCATTAGGTGTTTGTTGATTTTCTTCAAGGGTGACACCTTTGAAAGTATTTTCTGTCGTAGTCTGCTCCTCCGTTGGCAATGAGGTTGTTTCTACTGATTTGTGCTCCATTATTACCACTTCCTCTATTTGTGTGGGAGCGAGGTCAAGTGTGGTAACTTGGGTGAACTCTGCTGTTCTCCTATAGTAGTTTCTTCTATGGTAGCCTCTGATGTATCCCTAATTGGTGATGTCGTTAGGGAGTCCTTCTTTATAGGCAACTCTTCTGCTATTGTTCTCTCCTGCATTGCTGATTTTGAAGGGGTACGTTCTGTTACTGGGGACTCAATTGTAGGTGACTCTGCTGTTGGCTCTTCTGATGCAGATGGTTCTATTGTTGATTGCTCTTGGATTCCTTTTTAAGCTACCTCATCAATGATGTCATCATCATCATCATTATCTTTTGATGATTGTGCTCATTGATTGTTGGTCTTGAGAGATACTCATAAATCTCCAAGGTTGCTGCCCTAACATGCTTGTCTACTAGGCTCTTCAAATTAGCCTCCACTTCACGAGTATGCACAAACTCAACATGTTGCAGTTGTGCTTGTTTATGCCTTATTGTCTTCAGAGTTGAGTCTTTGATCTCCAGAGCTCCACTGAACAGTATGTAGGGTGGGTTCAATGATCCTCTTCTTCTTTGTTGGCCTCCATTTTCTGAATTTAAATCAGCTGATGGATTTCTTCCTCTGTCATGCCATCAACTATTCCAATTTCTATCCTTTGTCCTTGTGGTTGGTCCTATTGGGATGAGCTTTGGCCTTGTAGCTTTGGAGGTCCTCTTAATTGGGAGCTTGTGCTGCATGATGAACTTTTGAATCATTTCCTCCCTCTCACGCTTCCCTAGTATTTCGTGAGTCTTGGCTCTATGATCCAAAATCTTTTCTTGTATGGCTTGCACCGTCTATAGCATTATTATGACGTTTTCCCTCTCTAGAGATTGTGTGGTTATAGTTATTGTTGTGACCCATGCTTCTGGTACTGTTGAGGGCTGGTCAGCTTCAATCACAGTCGATTCCATTCCTACATTAGAGAAAGAAATGATTGCTGTTGTAAATGCCTCAGTTGCAGCAGTCCGCATTGTCAATTTATTTACAGTAGAGGTGCTCTACGGTTGCTCAGTCTATATCCTTCTAAGCTTGACTTCAATGGCTTCAATCTCCCTTCTTGTGTAGCCCTATGTACTTAGCTCTTGTCTAAGTTGTGCTTGTGGTCCTTCTCTGACTTCCTAATAGCTTTTCTAAGTTTTTAGAATGAGATTCTGAAGATATTCATCAGCACCAGCCATTAGATACTTTAGTGCTATGTTTTTGTCATGAAGTACCGCAATCTCTGGTTCCTTTGGGGGGTAAGGTCTTTGAGGATGATCCCTTAATTGTTGTTGGTTCAGTCTGCTCTTCTGTTGGTACAGATTATGCTTTTGCCTCCATTTCTGTAGGCTGAGCAGTAGGGAGCTCCGATATTGTTTCCTCTTCTGAGGTCTGCAGAACAATTTTCCTCCTTGTCTCCTTCGACTATTTCGATCTGTTCCTTCTTGATCATCTTCCCTTTGACCTTTTTAGGCTTCTTCTTGTCAGACTGGTGTGCAACCTTTGCTGTAGTCCGCACTCCTACTGGTTTCTTTGAGAAACCTATTCGCTGCTTTCCAATCTTTTGCACATCAATCTGCTTGGTCACAGTCCATGACCTTCCTCCCTTGTCAGATAGCATGAGCTTTTCATTCAGAATGATGCTTATGATTATTCCAAATAAAGGTTATTTGGCCTCTACAGCCTTTGCCAATTGATACATTAACAGCTTTGCCCAATTGAGCTTATGTTTGGTGAGGATTGCACACATTATTTCTTGTTGATCAGAAGTGATGTGATCCTTGGAGAATTCCCTGGACATAATTACCTTCTTTACCACGATTGCAAGCAGGTTGTGTTCCTTAGATAGATATTTCTTCATGGTTCGTATCCCTTCCTTCTGTCTTTCTTCACTAAGCATTGCGTGCCTCGCATCAGTCACCACATAGGGTTGGATGTCTCTCGGTCCTTCATTTGAAACTCCAAACAGCTATTCAAAGTCTCTTGGAGTGATTCTTATCTTTACTTTCTTGTTGGGTGTGTATGTGATACCTTGAAAATCCTCAGCAACCTTGGACTTCTAAATGAAGTCAAGTACTTCGTCGTCATAGACTCTACTTATCTTCTCACAGAAATCCTTGAGGCCCGCATCTTGAATCAGTTCGGATATTTCTTTCATAGAAATGCTTTTCTTCTCACAGAAAAATCATCTTGATTCATTCTTTAGTGTTTCAAAATCAAGAACCACTCCCGTCTGCAACTCAACTTTTCTTGTTGGGCTTCATTGCTCTTGAGATTTGTTACTCTTGAGAGGAGTATTAGAATGAATATTGGCCTTTTTTAGTGAAATTGAAAGAGTTTTTCAAGTTCGTGAGAGTGAATTGCAAAAATTCGCAATAGAGTTTTGCAGTAAAGCACAATAGAGAGAGAATAAGAGTGTAAAAGTGTTTTTTTGCTGAAAATCTTTCAAAATTTATACTCTTTGCCATTTTACAACAAGCCTAATAGGAATGTTCAGTCTCTCCAGCTGTATAGAAATTGATGTAACAAAACTCAAATGTATCAATTGTAATATAGTTAGGTTGCTCAGGCAAAGAGTCAAGTAGGTAGTTACAGTCTAGGTTAGATGCAAGAGTGCAAATGGTTGCAGATGTAGAGGCATAGTGCAGACCACCAGATGCAGACTACTACAAGGACTTTTAATGAACAACTAGTATATTGACAAGCAACAAAAGAACCTGAAGGCTTCACGACAGAGGACTGAGCATGCAAACGAGGGCCAACATGACAAGGCATAAACTAAATCAGACTATGTGCAGACGAGGATTACAGCAGAGACTGTGTGCAGACGAGGATTGCAGCAGAGACTATGTGCAGACGAGATGTTGCAGCAGACCGGATTGCAGTAAAGATGATTGCGAGTGTGGGGTCAGAGGTTTGAAGTCAGTTGAGTAAAGATTCAAGTTAAAGTAGCAACGGCACAACACCTGGAGTTAGTGGAATGCCAGCGTTGGAAACGAGATGGTGGGAAACACTAGTGGAAAACCGTCCCTCCAGGAACAGTGAGTTGTCTACAAAGGTTCATTCCCTGAGCCTATAAAAAGGGAACCGGTGAAGGCTTGCTTGAGTGTTGTTGTTTTGAGAGATTCTAAAGTACAAGAGAGTGCAAAGCAATCGGTAAGATTCAAGAGATTACTCAAGAAAGCCAAGTCATGAAAAACAACCAGAACTATCACTCATCTGCACAAGAACAACTCTTGTAGTATAGCTCAAGACTCAAAGCTGTGCAAAGATCTAGGTTCTTTGTCCTTCATACAAGTTAGAGAGCTTGTAAAAAAGAAGTTACTTGTAAGCTGAAAACAAGAAGAGAGTGATACTTAACTCTTGACTTGACTACATTGGTCACCAAGAGAAGACTGGACTAAGCTCTCAATTATCATTTGATATCGAGTGTCTGAACCAGTATAAACTATGTGTCAATTTGCTGCATTCATTATATTGATATTAGAACTACTTCTAATAAGACATTATAGTCGAAATAGAGATCAAGACTCAAAGAGTCATAAATCTCAAGTGTAGACAATACAGCCTCGTCTGCAGACTACCTGAGTAGTCTGCATACGTCCTAGTCTGCATAAAAAGGCTCTTAAAGTCTTATAACAACCTATTCACCCCCTGTTGATTGTAACTCGAATCCTACAATTGGTATCAGAGCCAATCTTTTCAGACTTAACAGTTATTGGAAAGAAAAGGTCACATATTTTATTTGCAAAAGAAGTTACTAACTGTTTGCCTGTGTGAAGTTACTTTTACTTTTACTTCATCAGAAATGGCACAACCAAAGTTTACAAAGTGTCCCAACAGTGGAGAACCTCCAACGTGCTCCCTTGACAGATTCAACCATTGGAAACTAAGGATGCTTGCACATCTCAATTCAATTTATGAAAGAATGCAAGACATGGTTCTAAATGGCCCAAACGTCCTAATGATGCCAGACCCAAAGGACTCAACAAGAGAAGTACCACGACCAACATCCCTCTGGACCATAGAGAACTGGGATCTAGAGATGGTTGCAAGGAAAGCTCTCAATCAAATATACAAGTATTTGGATGACAACATGTTTGAAATTGTTGTTCATACCAAGACTGCACATGAAGCATGGAAGGCTCTACTAATGAGAAATGAAGGAACCAATGAGATAAGGGAAAACAAAAAAGACATATTAATCCAACAGTACAGATTGATCTCAATGAGATCTGATGAGAACCTGACCGCATTGTTCGAAAGATTCAACATTCTCATCAATAATCTCAAGACCTTAGGGAAGACTTTTGTAAACAAAGAAAACAACCTAAAGTTTGTGAGATCACTTGGGGAAATCTGGAATACCAAGACAACAGTTATAAGGGAGTCTAGAGACCTAACAAAAATGACTCTAGCTCAACTGTATGGTGTTCTGCATACCTACAATCTTGAAGTTGAACAAAAAAAGTAGATTGATGACGCAAGAAGAAACACACTGGCCTTCAAAGCCCAAGAAAAAGTGTTGAAATCAATGGCAGAAGAGGAAAATAGTGACACCTCATCTGCAATCAAAGAGGATCCATCAGATGAACTGGCACTAATGGGAAAGAAGTTCAAAAAGCTATTCAGGAAGAGAAACTTCAAAAAGAACTTTCCCTCAAAGACCAAAGATACTGAAAAGGAAGTTTGTTACAACTGTGGCAAACCAGGACACTTTGCTACTAAATGCAGACGAGCAATCCAAGACTCATCTGCACCTAAGTTCAAAAAGGATCACAATAAAGTATGGAAGAAAGGATAAAGGCAAGGCATATACAGCAAAAACATGGAGCGACACAGACTCCGAAGATGAAGACATTCTATCAAATGCACAGCTATGTCTTATGGCAAGGGAAGAAGAACAAAAGCAGGTATTTAAACTCTCTGACTCATAAGCCACTACAGAGAAATTGAAGGAAACACTTCAAGAAACCTCTAAATGCAACTCCAATGAAGAAACCAAGAGCAGTTTGATAAATGCTCAAAATGATCTGAAGGAAATAAATGAGAAAGTAAAACTTCTCAATGCAGTAGTGGAGACACTCACTGTAAGAAACAATGAGCTCCAAACGCATGTGGATGCCTGGAACGACAAGACCTTAGATCTACAAAAATTGATCAACATAGGAAAATCCTCCAATGACAAAACAAGGTTAGCATATAATAATTGGTTGAACAACAATGTAGATAATAAGGTCACCACCAAGAGAGTTAATTAGATCACCACAAAAATCCTTCAGAAAAAAGACAACTCTACTGCAGCAATTATGCAGGAAAAAATTGCTCATAATACAAGATATATGCACAAAAGCAAAGGCTCTGCTGCACAAACCTCATACAGTAGCAAAAGCCAAAATGCACCAACAACGCTAAGAAAGAAAAATTTTCTCAAGAGATCTCTACTGCAAGGTAAGACCTCTACTGCACAAGGAAATTGGAGCAGACTACCTGTGAGAAAGTATTATAGAGAGCAGAAGGTAGAAAAGCCTAACTATTCAGTATGGAACAAATCCTCAAGACCAACTTGGAGAGAAGCATACTCCAGGTATACATGCTCATGTAGAGAGTAGAAGACCAAGTGGATTAGACCACTTAGAAGCGTAAGACCAAAGGTCTACTGCTCCACTTGTGAAAAAATTGGCCACAAGTCATTTGAGTGTTGGAACACACACAAGAAGATAATTCAAGCGTGGATTCCAAAAACTAATCAATAAGGACCGAAATAAGTGGGTACCATGTACATGCTCTTTATGTTTTAATTGCAGGAAAAACAAAAAGGCATTTGGTACCTGGATAGTAGATGCTCAGGACACATGACAGGAGATAAATCCAATCTTGAAGACTTCAGAAAAGAACAAGGACCTCTTGTCATATTTGGTGGAGGAAAAGCAGGTACGACTAAAGGTTACGGAACCCTTGGTACAGGTTCCCCAATCTTTAGAGATGTTGCTTATGTCAAAGGACTAGAACATAATCTACTCTCTATCAGTCAGCTATGTGATAAGAACTATGATGTGTCATTCACCCATGATGCATGTCAAGTTAGGGATAAGATCACACAAGAAGTCAAGTTGCTAGGAACTAGAAAAGGAAACATATATGCAGTAGATTTTTATTCATCACAATCAGAACAAATCATTTGTTTCTATACCAAAGAAGCTGAAGACATGAATTGGATATGGCATAAAAGATTAACTCATCTCAACTTCAAAACAATAGCCAGATTATCCTCACAAAACTTAGTAAGAGGACTTCCAAAAATAAAATTTAAGAAGGATAAGCTATGCAGACCATGTCAAGAAGGAAAGCAGACGAGGACAAGTTTTAAGCCTCTCAATTCCTCAGAATCAACCAAGATTCTTGAACTACTACATATGGATCTTTTTAGTCCAGTAGAGATGGAAAGCCTAAGTAGAAATAGATACACTCTAGTTATAGTAGATGATTACTCTAGATATACCTGGGTAATATTTTTACATAAAAAAAAGTGAAACATGCAGCCAACTAACAAGGTACCTTAGACAAGTTCAAAATGAAAAAGGAATAGAAGTATTCACAATTAAAAGTGATCATGGCACTGAGTTTGATCAAACAGGAATAGATGTCTACTGCAATGATCATGGAATTAAGCATAACTTTTCAGCACCAAAAACACCACAGCAAAACGGTGTGGCTGAAAGAAAGAATAGAACATTAATAGAAGCAACGAGAACAATGCTTTCTGAGGAAAATTTATCCAAAAGGTTCTCGGCAGAAGCAGTAAACACAGCCTGCTATATTCAAAATAGATGCACAATCCATGAGCTCTATAAGAAAACACCACACGAATTGTGGAAAGGAAAAACACCAAGTGTCAAATATTTTCATGTCTTTGCAAGCAATTGCTATATACATAATAATGATAAAAAAAAACTACTTACAGAAATTTGATCCAAAGACAGATGAGGCAACCTTCTTAGGATAATCAACAAACAGCAAAGCATTCAGAATATATAATAAAAAAACACAAACTGTTGAAGAATCAGTACATGTATCATTTGATGAAAAAGAAATATTCTTGAGAAATGCAAATGTATTTGATGAGGAATGTGTATGCAATGAACATGTTACAGAAGAGATCATTAAAGCTGCAGACGAGGAAGAGTCGTCTGCATATATTGACACTGTAGCAGAGGTAGAAGAACAATCTCAAGAACAATTAGAATCAAATCAACGAGACAAAGGAAGATGGATTAAAGCACACACACAAGATAACATAATAGGAGATAAAAATGCTTCTGTGCAGACCAGAAGAGCAACAAATGCAGAATGTCTGTGTAGCTGTTTTATATCAAAAATAGAACCCAAGGTAATAAATTAAGCACTAAATGATCCAAACTGGGTAGATGCAATGTAAGAAGAACTGAATGAGCTCGAAAGAAATGAGATATGGTACCTCACACCAAGACCTAAAAACTATCTAATTGTTAGATGCAAATGGGTGTTTAGAAACAAATATGATGAAAATGAAACAGCCATCAGGAACAAAGCTACGCTAGTGGCTAAGGGATACTCACAAGAAGAAGGAATTGATTTTGATGAAACCTTTGCACCAGTAGCAAGATTAGAAGCTATAAGAATGTTCCTTGCCTATGCAGCATACCAAGGATTTAAAGTCTATCAAATTGATGTGAAAAGTGCATTCCTCAATGGAAAACTTCAAGAGGAAGTCTATGTTGAACAACCTCCTGGATTTGAAGACTATGAATATCCAAAACATGTGTATAGGCTAGACAAGACACTGTATGGATTAAAACAAGCATCTAGAGCATGATATGAAACTCTCTCAACATTCCTATGTGAAAATAAATTTGAAAAAGGTAAGTTGATACCACCCTATTTTTGAAAAAGCATAAGGATCACATACTACTAGTACAAATCTATGTTGATGATATTATTTTTGGGTGCACTAATGATAAGCTTTGTAAAAGATTTGCAGAATTAATGAAATCCAAATTTTAGATGAGTTTGATGGGAGAACTGAAATACTTTCTAGGACTGTAAGTACAACAACTAAAAGAGGGAATTTTCGTAAATCAATCCAAATACTTGAAAAATACAATTAAAAAGTATAGATTAGATAATGCTAGTCATATGAAAACTCCAATGAATACTTCTATAAAAATAGAGAAAGATGAACCAGGAAAGAAAATCAATCAAACCATGTACAAAGAAATAATAGGTTCATTATTATACCTTACTGTAAGTACACCAGACATTTAATATGCAGTCTGCGTATGTGCAAGATATCAACCAGATCCTAAGGAATCTCACTACACTGCAGTAAAAATAATGTTAAGATATCTCAAAGGAACTCCAAATCTTGGTATTTGGTATCCCAGGGAATCAGATTTTACACTTATAGGGTATTCAGATGCAGATTTTGCAGGATGCATAGTTGATAGGAAAAACACAAGTGGATCATGTCAATTCATTGGGGCAAGATTAATATCATGGTTCAGCAAGAAGCAAACCACAATATCTACCTCTACTGCAGAAGCTAAATACATTGCTACTGGAAGCTGTACTGTACAAATTCTATGGATAAGATCACAACTTGCAGTCTATGGTATAGTATTGTCTAAAAGCTCAATATTTTGTGACAATATGTCTGCAATGGCTATTTCAGAAAATCAAGTCTTTCATTCAAGGACCAAGCACATCGATGCCAAATATCATTTTATCAGGGTCATGTGCAAAAGGGTCATATTAAATTGGAATATATTCCAACAGATAAACAAATTACAGACATCTTTACAAAACCCTTTTATGAAAACAAGTTCATTCAATTTCGTGGAGAATTGGGTATATTTGATTTAAAATAATAATTTTGCCCAAGAATGCTTGGCTCATCTACTGTAGTGTAGATTGCAGACTAGCATTTTTTTTTTGGTTGCAGAGGAGAAACTTTGCTCTACTGCACTACTTCTTAATCAATACAGACTAGTGCAGGCCAGAGTCAAGTGTGCTCTACTGCATCTATTTTAGGAAACTCAATCAGCTTAAGAACGTTAAGTAACTACTTTCCTAAACTAACGCATAACGATCAATAAATGACTGTTATTACGCAACGGCTAGAAAAGGCACTCACATATTTTCCAAATGAGTATAAAAACCACTCTCTTTAATCAGAAGAACACTTTTCGCTAATCACTTTCTCTCTCTCTCTAAAACGCCTAAATCTCATTTTCTCTCTCTTAAGAACTCTACTCCACGAAACCCTAACTTCTCTCAATCTCAATTCAATCTTTGAAACGCCATCAAAAACATGGCCAAAACTCCCTCAAGTTCATCAAAGAGAAACCCGAAATCCACTGAATCACAAAGGAGTCCTTCGAAAAGGATTGAAATTCAAACAGGAGCTGTGTTTGACTTCAATTAGATTCATGATGAGCAAGAAGAAGTGAGAGACATAATCGACCTAATTGAAGAGGCTGGACTAAAATCCCTATATGAATAAACCAGCCCGATATATGAAGATGAAGTTCTGGACTTTGTCAACAAGGGACAAATTGCAGCAAATCTACAACAAGTCACCTACACCTCTACTGCAAGAGGCGTAACTATCCAAATCACTGCTGATGATTTTGCGCACTGCTTTAATTTGCCAAACGAAGGATCTGATTTCATTCCAAAGGAGGTTGTACACCTTGGAAGACAAGCAATGCTGAGTGAAGACAAATGGAACGAAGGGATTCGGACAATGAAGAAATTCCTGTCAAAAGAACACAAGCTTCTTGCAGATATTGTATAGAAAGCAATTCTTTCAAGAGAATTCAGGACAGACCAAATCACCACTGAACAGCAAGAGATTATGTGCGCAATTCTCACCAAGACAAGAGTGAAGTCGGCAAGTTTACTTATATATCAAATTGCAAGAGCAGTAAGGGCAAAAGTACCACTGTTTAGAAGGATAATCATCATTCTTCTAAGAAGAAAACTAAAGCTCTCCGAGAAAGAAGGAAGACCATGGAATCAACTGAAGAAAATCGATGTCAAGAAGATTGGAAAAGCTCCACCAGGAATCATAAAGAAGCCTACAGACGAGCCAAAGAAACCCATGGAACTGCAGAAGAGAAGGAAGGCCAAGAAAAAGACCACTGGTGAAGTGCAGACAAGCTCAATGCAAACTTGTTCTGCATAGAAACCAGTCAAGAAGATTCCAGTCAAATTGAAGATGAAGAAGTCGATAGTAACAAAGAAGAAGTTCAGAGTGGAATCCTCTGACCAAGAAACAGAATCTGATCGTTCTGCAGACGAGTCAAACGCTTTAGTGGAAGTGGAAATCCAGTCGGCAATCATGCAGACTAGGAAAATCACTGAGCAGTCTGCACTAGTGCAGACTGGACAGATGACTGAGTCGTCTTCCTCAAAAGTACCACCAAAAACACCAGAAATTGCTGCACTTCATGATGCAAATGTGGCGATTCAACTGATGAAGATTGGAGTAGATGAAGATCTTCAAAATCTGATCCTGGAGGCACGGTCAATTTTCAAGAAGTAAGAAAAGGGCCTCGAGCTGAATTCGGACAGAGGCTTGTTGCAAAAGGCTACACAGAGCAGGAGATAAAGGGTATTGAGGCCAAGATGTCCACACTACAGCCATCACATACCTCTACTGCACCATCTCTGTTAATTCAACCCCTAGCAGCAGAGCCCTTGATAACAATAGTTGTTGTTCCATTCTCAGAAAGTAGAATGGTAACCACACAAGTTGAAGATGTCCAACCAACTTCTGCAACCGTCGCATGGACGACAACTACCACAACAGCTCAAGAAAAATCATCTCCTAAGAAGATTATTGAGTCAGTAATGAAGACTATTAAAGAAGTTGAAGCTCACCTACTACAGCAGAAGACCATAGACACTCAACTCCTTGCTGAAAGGACTCAAGGAAAGATGCAGAAGAAGATCCAAACCGAAAAATTAATTCAGGAGTTTGCAACACAACACAAACTGCATGTAAAACGACCAAGAACAACTTCAACACAAGGTCTGCAAGGACTACTGGCATCAGCACCACTAGTAACAATGGTGGTATCACCAACATCACAAGCACCAACCTCAGCAGGAGTCACAAGGAGAATCACAAGGTCTTCAAGACCAAAAATGATCCCCCAAGGACCCAAAACCTTATACAAGATCAATCCAGACCAATCACATTCCCTGATTGGTGATATAACTGGTATGACTGAGGGGGAGATTCACCAACTTGTCGAACTCCAATAGAAAGAAGTCAGCCATCCCACAAGACCCAAGAAGCTCATTTCCTAATAAATGGAGCCCTTGAGTTCAAGAACTCAACCATGAAGACCAAAAGACTCAGGCATTGTCTCCTTAGGCATGTTGAGTTGTCAACACTCCACAGATTCAAGCCAAACTCAAGCGCATCGTGGAGAAGCATATCAAGGCTGCTACTGATGAGGTACATGAATACCTCTCTCGTCCTGATTTGGGTGAACAACAACCAGAAGGATATGAAGGAAATGATGATAACAGAGATGATCATCCCCAACTAGATCCTCATGATGAAGAAGATGCAATCATCGATCAAGTTGTTGCTGAAGGACTGTAACTGCAGTCAATAGCAGCTGAACAATCTGACTCCAAGAAAATTGCAGATGAGCAAATCGTCACTGCAGACTAGAACTTGGAAACTGCAGACGAGCACTTGCAAACTGCAGACGAGCAAATAAAACCTGCAGACAAGCACTTGCAAGTTGCAGACGAGCAAATCCAACCTGCAGACGAGCACATAGCAACTGTAACCTAGCAACTGAAACCTACATATGAATTCATTGAGGACCAAGCAGCTGAACCATCTGCTATAAAAGACGTTGAAGTACTCTCCACTGATGAATTTGTTGATGAGACACCATTAATCATTGCTCTTGCAGCCAACACAACAATCCGTGAGCATGAAGATGAAGCTCAACAAACAGACGAGCTTCCAGCCATTGAAGAAAATTTCTCTGAAAGCGAGATTCAATCCTTTGATATCCCTATACCTGCAGACGAGCTCCTCAACTCTGCAGATGAGATTGTTGCTGAAGACATATCAAATCCAGATGATAAAGATGATCAACAAACCACTCCACTACAAGCCATTGAAGACATTGTGTTCACTGCACCTACTGCATTTGGAGTCACAACCATGGCCACTCAAGCTCCTTTAGCAAACCTGGCGCCAATGTACAATGGAACCTCAACTCCTAGGATGACTCCCTCCGCTATCAGAGACTTAAAGAAAGTCTTTGAGGACCCTGAAGTCCAGATTTTAGCAGTTCAACCTCCAATGCAGGAAACCAGACTTCCCTCTTCTTCCTCCAAAAATACAACTCAATACAGACTACGCCAGCTTGACCAAGAGATCTATGGCATGCACTTTTGGATAAGGACTACATTCAAGGACCTCCTTGAGACCTTAAAACCCATTACAGAAAATTTGGAGGAAGAAAAAGAGACTCGCAGAACCACCTTTGCCAATTTTGGAACACACCTAAACATTCTCTCTGCTGAAGTTACCAATCAACGGAGACCAAGTCAATGCACCTTCTAACTAATAGAACAAACATCTCCAACTTCTGCCGATTCAAAGAGCAGTAGTCTGTAGCACTTCACAAGCTCAATGAAACCATGCAGATGACTAAAAAGAACATTGGTGAGCATATGCGAATCAATGACATCAAGTTTGGACTTCTTGAGACAAAGTTACAAGTTGTCCAGAGATATATTTTCTCTGAACTCAAGAGATTCAGACATGCTCTTGAAACCCTCAACTCCACCTAAGACAAAATCTCTGAAGAACAAGGAAGGGATCCTAAGAGACAAAGACATAACAAAGAAGACAAACACAGGAAACGCAGTAGGGAATCCGAGGAGGAAAGACGATATCAGCGCAGGCGAGGGAAAGAGCATCAAAGGTAAAACTAAAAATGTTCTTAGTCCAAATCTCATTTTCTGTTACTCATGTTGTCTCAGACAAAAAGTTGAATTTTTAAATTCAAAAATGTATAAACTCTGTATGAAAATAGGTAAGCTTGTTGTTTTACATAGAATTTTTTGTTAGAATCAATTTAGGGGGAGATCGATAGGAATGTGCAGTCCCTCCAGCTGTATAGAAATTGATGTAACAAAAATCAAATGTATCAATTGTAATATAGTTAGGTTGCTCAGGCAAAGAGTCAAGTAGGTAGTTGCAGTCTAGGTTAGATGTAAGAGTGTAGATGGTTGCAGATGCAGAGGCATAGTATAGACCACCAGATGGAGACTATTACAAGGACTTTTGATGAACAACTAATATATTGACCAGCAACAAAAGAACCTGAAGGCTTCACCAGATGGTTGCAGATGCAGAGGCATAGTATAGACCACCAGATGGAGACTATTACAAGGATTGTGCTTGCAAACGAGGACCAACATGACAAGGCATAAACTAAATCAGACTGCGTGCAGATGAAGATTGTAGTAGAGACTGTGTGTAGACGAGGATTATAGTAGAGACTGTGTGCAGACGAGGATTGCAGCAGAGACTGTGTGCAGACGAGATGTTGCAGCAGACTGGATTGCAGTAGAGATGATTGCCAGTATGGGGTCAAAGGTTTGAAGTCAGTTGAGTGAAGTCAGTAGAGACTACCTGAGTAGTCTGCATACGCCCTAGTCTACATAAAATTGTTATTCCGCGTAAAAAAAGGCTCTTAAAATCTTATAACAACCTATTCAACCCCTCTAGGTTGTAACTCGAATCCTACACAATCTATAGGACTCTGCTGCAAGATATGTTCTTCTGCAGACTAGTGACACACACCCCTTCACTGTGATCTTCACGAATTAGCTCTCTTGAGTAATATTTGAATATATGATTGCTTTTGCACACTTGCCTTTCAATCTCATTCAATAGCCTTACTTCAATGTGCCTCAACAATTCCCTTTTATAGGCTCAAGGAATGATCGCAACAAACATGGTATTGTTTCTGATGTAACATCTTGTCACTCGTGTCCCCCACCATCTTGTTTCTGATATTGGAAGTCCACTTACTTCAGAATTTGTGCCACTATTATCTGTACCTCAAATCTTCGTTTGAATGACTTCAGACCTTTGACCCATCTTAGCAACTATCTCTGCTGCACTCCAGTCTACTACAACTTCTAGTCGCATCCAGTATTGTAAGACCTAGTCTGCACTCTACAATCCTAGTCTTCACCAAGTCCCTACTGCAACTTTCAGTCTACACTCAGATCTGATGCACATCATGCTTTGCTATGTTGGTCCTCGTCTGTAAGCTCAATCCCAGATCCTGAAGTCTTTGAAGGTCTTTTGTTGCTTATTAATGCCTTAGCTGCTTATCCAAAAACGTCTCTAGTAGTCTGCATCTGGTGGCTTACACAATGTCTATCATTTGTAACCGTCTGCTCCTCAGCATCCGTCTTAGACTGCAACTATCTATTTGTTTTCTAGCCTAAGCATACTAACTAAATTATGACTAATACATCTAATTTTTGTTCCATCAATTTCTACATAATTGGAGGGATTGCACATTTCTATCAGATACCATACTTCGTTTCTTTGAAACTCATTTATTTCTCCTTCCATGGCATCAATCCAATTTGGATCACTTAAAGCTTCACTAGTTGTCTTTGGTTCCATATCTGATATGAAACATGCATACAAACACTCTCTCGTTGTTGCTCTTCTAGTCTGCACAGGTGCATCCTTGTCTCCAATGATGTCATCTTACTTATGCGCCTTGATCCATCTCCTTTTATCTTGATCAATGGTTGTGTGTTCATGTTGATGTTGTATTGTGGACTGGTGTGACTCTGTTGCATTAGTGTTCTCTTCAGTGTGTGTAGACTGCTCATCCTTTTCTGTAGGTTTAGGGCCCTTGTCTACATCTTGTTCATCATGTACGCATGCACATTCCTCATCAAGGACATTATCATCTACTACTTAGGGGGTGAATAGTCACAATTGGAGAAATATCTTGTCCAAGGAAACCTCATGATCTCGGGGGGAGACCAACAGTAAGAACAAGGATAAGCATAGAAGAAACAGTCCAGATCCAAGGAGCATCACAAGGAACCTAAACATCGTAGAGATAGACCATCAAGAAAGTCTCCAAGACATGAACATGGTACAGACTACCCCAAACGAAGTAGAGGAGAGGAACACATGGAGCATAGGGGACATAAGGATAGGAGGTAAAACCACTATGGAATTCCCTGTAACTTTTAATTTGTTCAAACCTTATGTTTTAGAACAATAATTTTCAAGAACGTTTTAGCAATTGTAAGTAGTGATCTTGTTGTTTTCAAAATTAAGGTATCATTATCATCAATTTAAGGGAAGATTGTTAGGATTGATATGTAATCCCTCCACTTGTATAAAAATTGATAAACAAAGCTCTACATTATGACATATTCATAGTCATTTGCTTAGTCATAGAACTATGATGGTGAGAATTTAATCAAGTCGAACTTGATTAAATTCTCCAAATAAATTCTTAATTGACCTATTCTAGTTTATTGCATTGTTTTGCTTCGTTTTTTGTTCTTCTCAACAAAACATCCCCCCCCCCCCCCAAATTTTTTTTTTATAGAAAATTGATAGATCGAAAATTTAATTCACAAAATCTGAAAAAACCGTTCTTTGTGGGATCGACTCGTGCCTATCACTACTATATTTTATTGTAATTGTGTTGAGTGAAATGGTACGAATATTTCAATTTGTAGTACCTTGCAACGCGTTCTATCATATACGCCAAAAACCAACCGATAGTGAACTCCCTCTTGACTTGACTACATTGGAAACTAAGAAAAGATTGGACTAAACCTTCGTTGGTCATTTTGACAACAATTGTTTTAATTAGTATAAGTTCTGGTGTCATCTACTGCTTTATATACTTTTTAGAACTGTTAGAAAACTTGTTGGGCACAAAGAGATAAATCCAAAGGACTTGAATCTTGACCATAGACTAATTTTGCTAGTTTGCAGTAGGACAGTTGTATACTAAGCCAATAAAAGGTTGCACACTGTTTAACAAAGAAAAAATTTGTGCATACCCTATTCCCCATGCTAAATTGTACTCCCTTCATCCCATTACTTTTGCAATGTTTTGACTTTGCAACGTGTCGATGCAAAGGTTGACACGCATATAACGACAATCAAAAGTATTTTTATTTTTTTTTTGTAAATTTAATGGAAAACATCAATAGTTATATAAGTTACACACTTCAATCAAGTACATATTGCGGTAGGATCAGACGTGATTTGATATGAAAACGAGACTTGTATTCGTACGTATATAATAATATAAAATATATACATGTTTCAAAATATGTGGGACGGTGGGAGTAATACTTTGAGAATTATAGAGAGTTTGATTGAGATGATGTTTCTTTTTAAATGTTGAATTTAATCGAGATGAATTTTAGGGTTTAATTGATGGAAATAAAAATGGTAATTAACGTGATAAAAACAAGGAAGGAGAATATTACATAGAGGGTATGATTCAAAAACAATGTCTGATTTTTTTTTTAAAAAGAACCAATTGATAATTTTTAAAATAAGGTATTTTAAATGGTAAGCAAGTTTAGAAAATAACATCTATTGTTAATTTTCACTAAATATGATACTAACCTCGTGAATTTCACGAGATGAGAAATCATAATAGAAATATATAATATTAAACTAACTTGATTAAATTTATTAAAAAAATATCATGAATTTATTTATCATTTTAGAAAATGAAAAGTTACCAAAGGTAACCCTGTAGAAAAAAAAAACTCCCAATAGATATCCCTTTTTTTTTTGTGAAAGTACAACCTTGCTATTTTTTTCCAAAATCAAATCTCTATTTTTACTTATTTTGAAGATTACATCATTTTTTTAATATATGAATCTTGTGTTTATCCCCAAATCCTCTCTCCCTCACACCCAAACCACATCTCATACACGCGTTGTCACCACCAACACCAACGTCCATAATTTTTCACCCCTATTAGTCTTTTCGTCATTGTCGTCATTTTATAATTAATATTTTCATCATCATCATTAGTTCGTCGTCGTCATCGTTAGTTTTTCTTCGTTGTCGTCATCAGTTTATCGTTGGGTTTAAAAATAAAAATGGACATTTAGAAAACTAAATTTTAGATGTTATGATTGTATTGGAGAAAATAATTTTTTAATTGATTATGAACTATTTGATGAAAATAAAATATGTCATTTTTTAGATCTTATTTATCAAAACATCACATGAATCTTATAAATTACCAATCAGTCTCTTTTTAAATTTTATGAGATTTTGATCATCAAATATCTTTAAGCATTTAATCTCTACTCATAATTAAAACCCTAATAGTACATATACTAATCTAATCCCTTTCCAACCAACTCCATTGCCTAATCTCCTTTCCCATTTTCCCTTCATCATCATTTTCAATAGCACAATACGTAACACCCATATTCATTAATGACTTCGCTTCTCGTCTTCCCTTGCCTCTCTCGACCTAACAACAGTGCGTTGAGTATGGATGATTGACGATGGCTGAGGGTGTTGAGACGTGGAGGGTGTATGTATTGACCGGGATGTGTGAGGTTTAGGTTCTAGAATTTGAGGACCTGAAAGATAAATCAATAAACCCCTTTCCTAAGAAGCTAAGTCTGCGCTAGGGTTCTCTTGAACCAGATGCCCTTTTGTCTGCATCGACAAAGAGGCTAATGAGAATGTTGATGAGTTTTTCGTGTGTGTCACCGAGCCTCGACAGTAGTGTTCATTGTTGGAGTAGAGAGGTGGATTTGATTTGATGAGGTACTGTCTGGAACGTACAATTTTGGGATGTACTGTTCATGATGCATTGTTTGATGTCATTTTTTGGGACGCACTGTAGGTGCGTTTTTCATGTATGTCGCCGAGCCTCGACACCTTGTCAAGGATGGTGTTCATTGTTGGAATGGATTGGATTTGATGAGGTATTGCAACGTATAAGAATAACAATTATAATATCGATTATCAAAGAGGAATCCTTCCTCTTACAATTGTATTACTTTAAGGTTACAATCCTGTTCAATTACTTTCGGGCTTAAGGCTTAGGGTTATAAGTTACCAGCAAGAAAAAGAGTAATTAATGGTATATCAATACTGAGAAACGTGGGCCCTGTGCATACTCAGCAATCTCAATCAGATAAGGGCATACTGGATTTAATGGAGCGAAAAAATCGTCCATTTTTTGGGGGGCACAATGATGCGACATCGAAATTTCATTGTCTCGCGTGGGAGAAGGTATGTGTTGATCAATCAGATGGGGGCCTTGGAATCTTGAATCTTTATAAGATGACAATGGCGTTCCTAGCGAAACTCGGATGGCGAATGTTGAAGGATCCTACTAGCCTCTAGGAAAGAGTCTTATGTGGATAGTATGGGAGCCCGTTAGCAAATGACGATAAGTTCAAAAGATCGTCCTCGACATGGTAGGGCATCAGAAAGAGCTCAAAACTTCTAATCGAGGGCTTGGACTGTAGCGGGAGTAGAACCCCTGATATGGCTACCCTGCAAAACAGCAAGGAGGTGATTTGGAAAGCATCCAACTTGAGGATATTCTCAGTAAAATCTGCCTATCAGTTACAATTCGGTCATATCCGATCTTTCGGATCCTCAAACTAGAAGAGGGTGTGGGATATGAGGGGCCCCCAGCGAGAAAACTTGCTACTCTGGTTCGTGAGACATGAAGTTCTGCTCATAAAGGAGTTCTTGCATAGATGGAGAATCAACCCAAACCCGATTTGTGTGCTGTGTGAGGAGATAGTTGAAGATACACTTTTGTAAATGGGTGAAGGAGGAATGGAAGAGGATTGTCAAACCACATGTTTGGTACTCCTTATGCCAAATCAATAGCCCCAAAGGTTGGATCGACTTCAATCTTGCATAAGATATATGAACAAGGATTGTTGATACTGAATGGAGATACACTTTCCGAGAGATGATACAAGGGGCTTGGTTTTGGAGGAATGGGGTGGTACATGGGAATAAGTCTGAACTACTACCTTCAAATTTTTCTTTTCGACATGGCGATGAATAGAGTCATGGAAATAGGGTTACCATGCTCAGTGAGTTATAATATTCGATTTTATAGGTGACCTCAATTTAAAAATGCTAATAATAGTCTTTGTATAACTCGTAGCTTTGCGTAGTTGGATTAGGTGCTATTTTCTGTTTTATGCTCATCGACTTATAAGGTCATGGGTTGTGCTATTTCTATCTGTAAGATTTATTTTGTTTTAATAAAATCTTAATTTCAGTTCATAAAAAAGAAAAAGAAAAAAAGATAGGAGCCTCCCTAAATATAGAAAAGGAATTAGCCTCAAAACATGAAACATTTATGGGAAAAGGAATGGAATCTAGTCTTTTTCCCCTAGGTCGGGGATCGAAACCCTTGTGAAGTAATTTAGGATGTACTGTTTGTGGTCACTGTTTGGACACACAGTTTTGATTATATTATTTTTGGAACGCATCGTAGGTTCCGATGACGCACTGTTGACTCCCATATCGGACAAATTGTTCGCTCCAACGACGTATGATTGACCCGGATGTACTGTTGGTTCCGAAGATGGACGTACCGTCGGTTAGGATTTTTGAGGATATTGTTTATAATTATTGTGTCTTTAATTGAAAATTATATATCATTTTTTTATAATTAGAACAGTTAGGATTTGAATCTTGTAAATTGATTTTAATCAGATATGTTTCCTCAAATGATTAGTATATTAATTATGATTATTAAATAATTAATAAAAAAATCTTTATTGTGATTAATTGATAAATAAGATAGAAAATAGTGATCAAATGATAATTCTGAAATATTTTCTTTTAAATAAAATATTTGACTCAATATTATTATTAGTAAATATGTTGATTTTGATGTGTTTTATAATTTTATTTTTCTGAGAAGATGGAGAAGAAATTGTGAGTAGGTAAAGTATGAAAAAATAATGATAAAAAAATTGATTTAATATAAAGTATGATTAATTTGGATATTTGGGTCTAAAAACTTGTTAATTTAGAAAATATTATAATTTATATGGATCATCTGTTTTAATAATATGATATAATTTATCACGGACAGAAAAAGTAGTTTAAGGGACTACTTGATATATATCATTTCTATTTTTTATTTTTTATACCGATGAAATAAAAATAGAAACTAAAAAATAATAATTTTTTTTCTGTTTCTTATTTTATTAAAATATAATATTTAAAATTTATTTAATAAAAATCATTTAATTTTAAAAAATAATTTTATTTTCATCATTAATTTTTTATTTTTGTTATTGAATTTTGGTCGAAATATAAAGGAGTCTGTGGTGATTGGACATATACCTCCGCAAATCTGAAGCGAAGAACCGAGAAGCCCCCGTTATCGGCGACACCGCCAGAGTGTGGAGATAAGACAGCTCAAGAGTGTGAACAGTAACCAAAACGATGGCAACTCAAGGTCAGGTCATCACTTGCAAAGGTTAGCAATCTCTCTCTCTCGCCCCCCCCCCCCCCCCCCCGGTTTCATGGGTCTCTTCCTAATGAGCCTCTGATTCCTGATGTGTTACTCATTGTTTCGAATAACGATAGCGGCGGTGGCCTGGGAACCCAACAAACCGCTGGTAATCGAAGATGTGCAGGTGGCGCCGCCACAGGCCGGTGAGGTCCGGATCAAGATCCTCTTCACCGCTCTCTGCCACACCGACGCCTACACTTGGGGCGGCAAGGTTTGTTAGTCTTTCGTTTCTTATCCTTCTTTGTCTCCTCATTTTCCTGCCTCTGCATATTCAATTTTTTTGGGTGCAAGTGTCCATTTCTGGATTCGACGGTTACTGTTTGGAAATTCGAATGTTGTTGACTAGTATTGGATTTGATGCTTCTGTGATTGAATACGTGGATATTAGCATCGATTAGTGCATTGGTGGATAATTAGCTTGGGTTGAATGAACCTATAAGTGGAAATACAGTTGTGGCTTACCCTGATTAGGTTTATCAGCGTTTAATTATTGATAATTAGATGATGGGTGGTGGACCGACTGGTTTAGGTCAAAGCTCGAAGTGGGATGTGTTTATTTGTTGTTGGGATATATGACTTTTGACTTGCAGTGCTGAGATCTGGGACTCTGGGTTCATTTTACTAAGTCGTGTACCTGATAACTTAAGTACAACTTGTTTTTTATTGTTGAGGTTTTTCTTGAGAGAACGGATATGATATGGAGTCATGAAATTTTCTTAGCTTGAACAAGTTGTATGATATTTTTTCAATGGTTTTGCTGTGGAAAATGTCTTTGAGATCTTGTATGGGAAAGGCTTGATGGGGACAAACGAATTGTTTAATCAATCGTTGTATATTAATGGAAGTTGTTACATTAATCGCAGGTTAATTTCAATTGCTTTAAATCAATCGCATGTAACATTGTACTATATCTTTGTTTCTAACTTCCTGATCTAACCAATGTGATAGTGTCATGGAGCGGCGGAAGCATAAGATCGCTAATATTATTCACGTTCTTTCTTAACGAGGTTGTACATAGTAGTTTGCCCTTTCGAATTGGGGTGCAATACTGTTCATATCATATGAAAAATCCGCGAATAATTCATGTATTATATGAAAAATATAAGGATTTTTGTTAACTGAATTGAAACCGTATTTTTCGTAAAGTTCGGGTATAATTTGGATTTTTCGTATAACTCATGTATAGTTCGGATTTTTTCATATAATATGAAAAAATCCGAACGTTTTAAATCTAACCAAACTATCCTGAAACATTCATGAAAAAATTAAGGCTTCTCAAGAACATCAACCCCTTTATTTTCATGTTGGATTTATTCTTATGTTTTTAAGAAAAAATCCGAACGTTTTAAATCTAACCAAACTATCCTGAAACATTCATGCAAAAATTAAAGCTTCTCAAGAACATCGACCCTTTTGTTTTCATGTTGAATTTATTCTTACATTTTTTTTCTCGATTGCTTCCTATTCTCTTCGATTTTTTTACATAATTTATGTGCTGAATTAAATCCATATTCGAATTTTGTTACAATGTTAATGTGAAGACTCATTTGTGTTAACTTTCGGCATTCAAGTTGTTTTCTTTCTCGTTGCATATCATGCATGAAGACAATCTTGGACGAAAATTTTCACGGAACCTATGCTATGGCCTGTTTTTTTTTTTTTTTATCATATTTGCTTATGTTTGTCTTATTATCTACTTTAGCTTCAGTCACTCAATAGGTAAGAAGTCATCTGATTCCAAAATTTAAAACCATGGTTATCTACTATGAAGCTCTGCTAAGGCAGTGTGAATTCATAGTGGTGATAGAGAGAATTCATGATAGGGGGAGACCAAAAAAGGCATTTGGATGAAGTTATTAAGCAAGTCCAGATCCTGCTTGGACTAAATGATAACCTCTACAAGCCATTCAACACCCTGTTGGTATACATACTATGCAAATCCTTTGGGAGATGCGAAATATGGAGCAGTGATCACTTCATAATCTATTTTATTTGAAGTTAGGACTGTTTGAATTTTTTGATGTCAGCTTCTGAAATGTCAATAGTGAGGAGTTTGGCCTTTCAGATGGTTGTCTAGTATGAAATCAATGAATTTATTATGGGTATTGAAGTCACCACATTCAGAAACCCATGTATCTGAATCCTGTGCTATTAATCTTTACTAGCTTGCCTCCATTTAGTGCTTAACATCCAGTAAAAGCTTTGACAAAGCTTGCTTAATAAATAAAATTCAGTTCTTGTATTATATTTGGCCAATTATCATACAAAGTGCTCCCTCCATGTACTTGTTTGGGGTCTGATACAGTCATCGATTATGAAATGCGCATTTAGATGGGTGGGTTTGTTGTGGCATAATGCACTTGATTTTTTTGGTGTTTCTTCAATTGTCTGTCATACACCTAATTGCAGCATGGAAGGTTGTAGACCTCTTCTGATTAGTGCTCATTCTGTAGTTTGGACTGATGGTTTTCATGCAATGAACCTGTGTCGTGTGTTGTTTAGCACATAAATTAATTTCCGCCTAAAAATACGTAATATAGTAGTGAGGGGTATAGATCCAACGAGGAAGGCTATTAAAATTCTTTAGGTGAAATAAATTAAACCTTTAACTAAGTTTGTGAATATTCCATAAGCTCAAAATAAATAAAATTTGGCATATATGAAATACTCCCTCTGTCCCCTAATACATGCAACATTTTTTTTTGGTTTGTCCCAAAATACTTGCAAAATTTTCTTATTTGGCAAACATTTAATCTATAAAATATCAGATCAATCATGTTCTGTTATAATATATCCTACTATCTTCTTTTTAAACGGTTACGGTATCACCCACTGTCACTATAAAAATATAGATTTTTCATAAAAATTCATAAAAATTCAACATATAAATATTTGCATCGAGTCAAATATTTACAAATAAATTGGGAAGAAGGGAGTAATTAACTAAGACTGAAAATAATTAAACTACGAATAAGAATAAATAAACTAGGGATATATTGACAATTAAATTAAATATGATAGAATCATGTAATCTCCTCCAGAGATATCATGCATCAATCATATATAATACTAATTAACTCAATGAATGAGTATTGGAAATTTGGAATAGCTAATTGGAAGCAATAAAGTCTATCTTACTTTTTTTAATTTATTCACACGCATGAAAACATTATGTGAAACTTATCAATTAGATATTAAACCAATAAAAATTACAATTCAATTAATCTAAGAGATAAAAAAAAACATACTCACATAATCATTGCAACTACAGGGTGTGGGGAGAATATTAGTATTCTAAACTACACATTAGTATTCTAAACTAGGTCGCGAAGTTAATCTAGATCTCTTGCATGATATAAAATATGTGCATAGATCCTGCATGAAATTCATATGACCATAATTATTAAATTAAGAAACCCAAATCTCATGATCTATTAATCTCTAGATTCAATTACATGGTCTTACTAAACAGATCTACTCACAGTTCATCTATTTCATTAGAAAGAACAGCAAAGCAAACCAATCCATGAGAGTCTAAAGATAGAAAGGGAAAGAATTTACTTGAATAATCCTTGCAAAGAATGAATGAACAATAGAATAACAGTTCTCTATAAAACCACGATCACAGGACATAGATCTTCATTCCGCCACAAAAACGTCTAAATCGCGATCCAATCTGGTAGAAAACTAAACCATAACTAAAGAGAAATGGAAATGAAAGAAAATTCTCTCTTATTCTAGAACTACTAACAAACATCTATAGGGGAAAAAAAAGGGGGTTTACAACTGATAATAAGTCAGATTCGTGCCATCAATCACGGTTGTGAAAGCTCCAGAATGAAAAAGGGTTGAAGTTGATAAACGGTTGAATTTCGGGAAAACATGAATCACGCCCGTGACCAATCGTCATCATGAACGTTATGTCCTCAGTCCTCTGTAGAATTAGTACACCATGCCCGTCACTTGGTAATTACGATCGTGACATACAAAAACTGGTTTTTTGAAATTGATACTTCATGCTTTTGATAATAAACTCAAAACACTTCAATAATTTCATAAACACTCTAAATAAAAGCTTCAACGCACAATTCCATTGTCTTGCATCCATCATCATGACATTTAACCATAAAAAAGCTCCAAATCGGTATATTCTGCAAATAAAACATAGAAAATGGCAGTAGCAACATCTATTTAAATATATAAAGATACATTCATCTTTCTTGATATTAAAGTTTGATTTTCTTTGATATCAAGTGTGATTGATCATGCATTAAGTATCTTCTTATTTATAATTATAAATTAAATATTTTTATTATATATTGACACTTCATTTTTCATAAAATCCTATATGTTTCAAATGTGTAAAAAAATAAAAATAAAAAATATAATTATAAATATAAATAGTTTATGGTATTCTTTTTAATATAAGTTATCATCACAAATGATCCAATAAAATATTTATATGATTAGAATATAAACTTAAAATCAAAGTCGGATAATATATTTCTTATAAGAATGAATATCATATTTTGTTTCCTTTTATTATGAATCAATACAAAATTTAATACTCATCTTAAATAATCTTAAATAATATACACATTCAATTCAAAAAATAAAATAAAAATAATAAATACATATATATTATGCTCAATAATAAATTAGCCGAAGTATAACTTAACAACAAAATTTATAAAATATTTATTTAAAAAAGTGTACATGTAAAAACTTAAAAATATTAAATATTAATAAAAATCTATTGATATATGAAAACCAGGTTTTGGACTTCGTCGTGATACATTAAGGAAGGTAAATAGCATACTTCACAACTAAAACATATTCAAAACAAAGGAAATAACCTAGGAAAAACACACACATTAAAGAAATTAAACTGGCATCCTGCTCTGCCATTCATACTCAATCTGCTTATTATGTGCTTTGACGTCATTCTTACCTCTATCTATAACTAACAGGGAATTTTCCTTGGAAATAGAGAAACAAATTGGTTTTCTGTTTAACAATCTAACAACAATCTTTTGAATTTATATGCTTTAACTTTCAGGATCCTGAAGGTCTCTTCCCATGTATTCTTGGTCATGAGGCTGCTGGGTATGTGTATTTTTAATCTCTTTCGGCACATTCTCTTTCTGTTGAGACAGGAGTTTGATCTGTTTCGGGTGTTGCAGGATTGTAGAGAGTGTTGGTGAAGGTGTAACTGAAGTCCAGCCTGGAGATCATGTGATACCTTGTTATCAGGCAGAATGTAGGGAATGCAAGTTCTGCAAATCTGGAAAGACAAACCTCTGTGGAAAAGTGAGGGCAGCGACAGGTGTTGGTGTTATGATGAATGACCGCAAGAGTCGTTTCTCAATCAATGGAAAACCTCTCTATCATTTCATGGGAACTTCAACCTTTAGTCAATACACTGTTGTGCATGATGTTAGTGTTGCCAAAATTGATCCCAAAGCTCCTCTGGATAAAGTATGCCTTCTTGGTTGTGGTGTTCCAACTGGTGAGGCATTGTTTTTCTTTTTCTTTTTCTTACTGGATTGCACATGAGCTTCTTGATTATCAAATCTTCATAATCTTGTCTTTTTAGATGTGGATGTTTGAAGTGCTAACCTTTTAACTGAGAAGATGCGGTTATCTTCTCCCAAAGACACTGAAGTAAATAGTCCATTGGTTTACTAAAGAAAACAAAAAAGAAAATAAAGAGATCATTTCACTCTTGTTACCTCAACTTAGCCAGTGCACCAAAGGCTCCCATTTAGAACAAGGTCTGGGAGAGGATGTACACATCTTGTCTCACAAATCGAGAGGGTTGTTTTTCGGTCAAGGAGGCATCCCATTACGCTTCTTAATTTTCTCTCATCCATTTGGAGCAGCTTAGAACTTGTACAATAGTACTTCCCAACATAGACACTTGTGATTTAAATTGATTATGAACTTGTACTCCCTTAATTCAATTTCACTCGCAGTTTTTTCTGTTTAGAGATGTCTCTGGATGCGTTCAAATGTAAAATAAAATAAAATTGGTGTTTCTTATTTCTGTTATCCAATGTAATACCTTCAGTAAGAATGAGCCTTGTCAATATAAATTGTTATCCATTAGAAGTTCATTTTGAAGGATACACATAATTTATGAAAGAAGGAGCTTCAATAGAATTTGTTATTCATATCAAACTATCAGTGCAATTTTTATACCACATAAACAGAATGGTATCAAGACATATGCTTTCACTGGTCTTGGTTGCGATATCAGGGAATGTGCTTAGGTCATGTTTTTTAAGTTGGTGTCATGGTGTGTTATCACTACAATTTTTTGTTGTTTAAGGTCTTGGAGCTGTGTGGAATACTGCAAAGGTCGAACCAGGATCAAATGTTGCTATTTTTGGTTTGGGCACTGTTGGCCTCGCGGTATGTTGTATTGAGCTTGAACCTCTATTTGAGTTCCTATTGCATTTTACTGTTCTATGAAAGAAAATGATTTATTCCCGAAATCTTTGAATATCTGCTGATAGGTTGCAGAAGGTGCTAAAGCTGCAGGTGCTTCCAGGATAATTGGTATAGACATCGACAGCAAAAAGTTTGAAAGAGGTGATAACTGTTGTTTCCTTTATTGTATATCTGATGAACATATTATATGAATGGAGGGACTTGCAGTAGCTTGCCCTTCATTTTACAACTCATGCAATTCAAGGATCACTTGTTGAGAAGGAATGAGTGTCTTCTCTTTCTTTGATTGGTTTCAATGCTCTACTTGCTTGGTTCTATTTATTGTTGCTTGTTGTCGCAATTTTTTTCTACTTCCATGGCAACGTGAAGAGTTTTTTGTATCTCCTTGAGGAATTGACTATTCACGAAATATGAGAAAGAAATGACTAATCAAGAAATGGAAGAAATTCTTGTGCATTTACATTAGCTTGAAGAGGAGCACTATAATATTAGAATATCTTATTAGAACTTCGGTATGATACTATTTTATTTTTAGGATTTTTGGATGACATTCCTTTAAATGTTTTGATTTGTGTTATAATATGGAAGTGTTTTCTATTTAAAAAGTTGTTGCACCTTATTGCTTTGTCTGAACTCTTTTTCCTAGCCTAGGGAGAGGTGTACAAGATTGGTTAGCTTATCGGCTATTTGATATGATTTTGCTCAAAATAGTAGAATCTGAAACTAGTAAAGAATCAAAAAACTTGTAACCAAAACCAAAACCATCACATTAAAATTTAAATATGATGATCACTAGAAGAAAATCTACGTGTTAAATGCTACTGTCTTTGTCCCGCATAAATTACGTTGTATTTACTAGGCTCAATTATTAAAAAATCCATTGATTTTGTGCTTTTTTATAACTTAAATGCCCTTTTGAGTTTATAGGAGTGAATGGTGAGTGGAGTTGTGTTGACCATTAAGGTGAGTGGAGTTGTGACGGGATAGAAGGGGAGACAGAGATGAAAGAATGAAAGTTAGAATTATGAGGGGGTAAAAGGAGTAAAAAAATGATTATGAAAATGATGAGATATAAAGGAGGGATAATCTAGACTTTTTAGCACTCAAAACTTGCCTATTAGGGAAATGACGCAATTTATATGGGGCATTCCAATATTCGCAATTTTTGTGGGACACACAGAGTATATCAAATGTTATCGTGAATAAGTAATTATAATCCCTTTTCTTCTTTTCTTTTTTTTTTTGAATTTCTGTTTTTCGCTTCTTATTCTTCATTTTGAAAAACTGAAAATCATACCGATTAGATTGGATTCGTTAGCGAGAGAATGCAAAGTAGAAATCAGAAATGTTTTCCAAAGTCATACCAAATAAGGCCTAGTTATGAAAAGACTCTTTTCATTTGAACTCTTTTCTAATCTAGGGAGATGTGCAGAAAATAGGTTAGTTCATTATCACCCAACTAGTGTAAGAGTGATGAAAAAACTGTCTCTTGCTCATAAATATTGGTTAGCTTTTTTGCGCCAAAGTTGAGGTTTGACTTCAAACACTTTTGTCAGTGATATCTTAGTCAAAGGTTTTCTTCTCAATGAAATAACCTCTCAATTAGCCAAATAAGACCTTGTACTGACCCCATGACTTGCTTTAACCGGAGGCTTTGAACTAGGTAGGTTGGGTGGGGTTTGCTTATTAATCTATGTTGTGATATTGTGGTATGGTTTGGATATTAGGATATTTCATGAGATTTATCTTTTGTAATTTTTTTCATCTTTTTTTTTACTATTAATAGGCAAATTTGGCATAACCATTGATTAGCACAACAAAGAAAAAAAGAAAAAAAAGGCATAATAACCTTTGAATTGTGATGATGTGTTAGAGTTACCATCCTATTTTGTTACGAAGGTCAACCTCTATACAACATACTCCCTCCGTTCCATGTTAAATGCAACATTCCCAATTATTGCACTATTCAACACTCATTTTGAGGAGTTTTGTTTGTCTTAATGATGCTAGAAAATTATGCGAGTAGCGTCAGGTTGAAGTACATAACTCAAATTATCATTATTATTTCACGATAATTTTTAAAAAAAATGATGTTTGATCACTCTACGATATGAGTCAAACTTCGTCTCGACAGATGTGAGTAATTATTTCCTTTGTTACCAACCCTTCATCATTTTTCTATTTCCAGGCAAATGGCAGACAGCTGTAGATGTGGTAAATTTTTTTGCAGTTAATTGATTATACATGGCATGAGTTATTTAACATGTGAAATTGTAGTAATATATACTCTACAGCATTTGTGAATGTCTTTCAGCTGAATTAACCCTCAGTTATTCTAGAGTCAACACGTGTAGCTGGCGCGATCAAATGTTTTTTCTGGGAAAGAAATCTCTGACTATGCACTCTCTGAATTAATTTGCAGCAAAGAACTTCGGAGTCACAGAATTTGCAAACCCTAAGGACCATGATAAACCAATACAGCAAGTCCTTGTCGATCTCACTGATGGTGGGGTGGACTACAGTTTCGAATGCATCGGAAATGTTTCAGTCATGAGAGCTGCTCTGGAGTGCTGTCACAAGGTAAACTAGGTTGGTTGTATTCAAATGATCCTTTTGTTGCAACTATCAATTACTGCTTTCATCCTCTGATGGTAAATTGATGATCCACTCCTTTACATTTTAAACTTCTGTGACTTGTCATATAAGAATCTCATCCAAGCTACGTCTTGGTCTTCCATTCAAATGGGTCTCCACATAGGTTGGAGGATATCTCTCTGCTACATTGTTTGTCATGATTTGTTGGTATATAATCTCATGTTGCATTCAGACTGCAATTTCAACTCCCTTTTTATTTTGCTCTTCAGCTTTTGAATTGCCTCCATCCTCTGAGAACACAGCAATACATGAGTGATTTATCAGATCTTTGCTTCACATTTCATATAATCTTTCCCCTTGTTTCTTTGAAGTTATCTTCTACTGTTCCACAGGAAATTCTGTGTATAACCTTATTTTCAGACTCGTCTGAGTCTGTTCCACCTGAACATGGTCCAATTTTGCTTGACATTACGCAAAACAACTGCTTTCTTAAGCATGTCCTTATCCCATGAAGCGCTATCATTTTGGTCCATAAAACTTGGCAGGGTTGGGGAACTTCTGTTATAGTGGGTGTAGCAGCATCAGGTGAGGAGATATGTACTCGTCCTTTCCAGCTGGTGACTGGCCGTGTTTGGAAGGGAACTGCTTTTGGTGGTTTCAAGAGCCGCTCACAGGTTCCCTGGCTGGTCGACAAGTATATGAAGAAGGTAATGTATGGTTGTATATTCTTTGTGGTAACTTTCAGGTGTCTGTTTTAATCAGATCGTGTGTTTCTGTTTTTCGCAGGAAATTAAAGTTGATGAGTATGTTACTCACAATTTGACCCTCGGTGAGATAAACAAAGCTTTTGATCTGATGCATGAAGGCGGCTGTCTCCGGTGTGTGCTGGCGATGCATGAGTGAAATAGCTGATGGATTTCAAAATAATGTTTGCTGTCAAGCTAATCACCATGGGAATCAGTTTTTTCTGTTTTCCTCTGTCATGGCTTGTGTGTTTTATCTCGTTTTTTCTTTTCACTGAGATCTTGAACATATTTACATCTACTGTTTTATGTGAACAATTTATATATGGGTGTGTATGGAATATCTACTTTGTTCAATGGAACGTCGCAGGAGTGGAAAAGAATAAAAGAAAGCAAATGTCTTAGAGTGGCATGACAACTTTCCATGGACATTGAACATTTGGTCTATTTGTTTGTTTTTTTTTCCTTTTTTTTTCAATACTTTTATTTAGTTCTTTTTTCGCCCTTTCTTTCTAACACAACTTTAGGAGAAGCTTTAGTTATGTTTCATAACGATGTAGCCTAACCAATTAGGGTTGTATCCGAATCAAACAGTTCATGAATTGTTTGAATTTCATTCGATCTGAATTGATTCTGTTAATCGATTCGAACTCGGTAAGGATTCCATGTTTGATAGGTTCAATGAGTTCGACTCGAATTTGGCTCTTGTGTTCGCGAGTAGGATTGAGTTTAATTGAGTTCGAGTTCGATCGAATGGTTTCATTAGTTTAACTGAGTTCGAGTTCGATCGAATGGTTTCATTAGTTTAACTGAGTTCGAGTTCGATCGAATGGTTTCATTATTGCATCAGATAATAGAGAGTTTTGATCATAAAATAAAATTGTTAAGAGTCTTTTTAGAAATTAAATGCATTGAATAATAGAGAAAACTATATACTGTGATTTATTATTTTTCTTATTGATTCCTACTATAATGTTAATTCATAAGTTTGATAATATGCATATATAAGTAACAATTGTTCTAACTTCATAAGTTTGTTAAGAGTTGTAGTTTGCAATAGTTGTTAGGTTTGTAGGCTGCTAATATGACCTTATAAGTAGTAATTTTTTCATTTCATTGGTTTTGTAAATAGCTTGGTGTATACTTATATGATTATATGATCTTATTTTTTATGTGTTTTTTATTTGTCGTTCATTGTTTGTCTTTTTTGAAGAAGATTTTATTGTTGATTAACATATTTATATAATGTTTTGGGTGTATTTTAGTAGATTTTTAATCCGAGTAGCATCGATAAGATTGTTTGGATTCGACTCGAATTTGACTCGATTCGATGTTCGACAAATTTTTTGAAAAGTAGTTCGAAACTTGACGAGATATACTCGAATTCGGTTCGAGCTCGAGTTTTTTTGCTAGTGTTCGACTCGCAATGAAAAATCAAAGTTTGAGATCAAATTCGTTACGATTCGACTCGGTTCGGTTTGTGTATAGTCATATAACGAACCTAAATTGATGCTTCGTTAAAATGTTAGTTTTGTCCTTAACAAGGTTATGCAAAATATTCCCTCCATCCATTCGGTATAGTGTGATGGTTTTTTTTTTCATCGTTCATTATGAGAAGCTGCATTTGCTCATATAATAAGATGTTGAATGTTGTCTGATATGAATGTGCAATCCCTCCACTTATATAGAAATTGATGAACAAAACTTAGGAGTATTAGTCATAATGTTGTTAGCGTGCTTAGCTTGAAAATTAGGTAGGTAGTTGTAGTTTAGGTCAGATGCTGAAGAGCAAACGGTCATAGATGGAGAGCATTGTGTAGGCCACTAGATGCAGAGTACTATAAAGAATTTCAGCTAAGTAACTAAGACATGTATGGGCAACAAAAGACCTGTAAATATTTTAGGATCTAGGATTGAACTTGCAGAGAGGACTAACACCGCATGAAATACATCAGATCTGAGTGCAGACGAGGTTGCAGCAGGGATCGGGTGCAGACGAGGTCTCAACAGTACTGAGTGTAACTAAGACGCAGTAGACTGAAGTGCAGTAGAGATGGTTGCTGAAGTTGGGTCAAAGGCCTGAGGTTCAGAGTGTGACAATACGAGGATCTGAAAAAAGTGAGCTGTCAACATCAGTTGAGGTTCACATGTGACAAGCTATCACATCATGTTCTGTATACAAGTCACGGGTTTATTCCCTCAACCTATAAAAGGGGATCATTGAAGCTCGGCGAGAAGAACTCTTGAACGAGAGATTACAAGTGTAAGCTTGCAAAATAATCCAAGATTCAAAGTTACTCGACTGAACTAAACTAAGAAGAATATAGAAAGAGAGTTCATTAGTCTGCATCGAGAAGAACAAAAGCTACAGCAGAGTCCAGTGAAAGATTATCTTAACCTTTTGATCTAGGTGAACAAAAGCTACAACAAAAGATCTAAGTTCTTAACCTTTTGACAAGTTAACTACCTTCTAAAAAGGGTTATCTTATAAGCCACAAAAAAGAAGATAGTTAACTCATCTTTTGGCTTGACTAAACTGGTCATCAAGGAAAGACTGAACTAAGCTTTCGATTATCAGTTGATAACGAGTGTTTCAAACAGTATAAATCATGTGTTCTTTACTTGTTTTCATTGCTTGATGTTTTAGAACTTTTAGAAACTTAATATTACAGCAAAATAGAGACAAACTTACACAATTTAAGTCTTTACTGCAGACTACTAAGGTAGTATTCAAATCATTAAATCCGCTGTATTTACCTGATAAAATTTGAATCAACCTATTAACCTTCCCCCTCTAGGTTGAATTTGTGAATCCAATAATTTATATCAAAGCCTGATTTTCTAAACCTAACGGTTTTGGAAAGAAAAAGTCACATTTTTAGATTTTAAATTTGCAAAAAGTTACTAACAGTTTATTTTGCAAAAGAAAATATGTATCCTTCAAAGCTACTGAAATGTCCCAACAGTGGAAAGTTACCAGCATGTATTTTCGACAAGTTCAACAATTGGAAGCTGAGGATATTTGCACATTTGGATTCCATAGATTTATGCATGACATCGTTACTGATGGACCATACATACCAAAGATGGCAGATCCAATTGATACAAACAATGAAGTAAAAAAGCCCAAATCATTTTGGACAAGGGAGGATTGGGATGTAGTACTGGTAGATAGAAGAGCAAGAAATCAAATATTATGATGACATGTTTGAAATAATGGTGCACACGACCACTGCAAAGGAAGTATGGGAATCTCTACTACTCAGAAATGAAGGAACAAATGAAATCAGAGAAAACAAGAATGATGTTCTAATACAACATTATGATTGTGTCTCAATGAGATTTGATGAGAAGCTAACCAGTTTCTATGAGAGGTTCAATGTACTCATCAATAATCTCAAGATCTTGGGGAAGACTTTTGACAATAAAGAAGTTAACCTAAAGTTCATGAGATCACTTGGTAAGGTCTGGAGTACAAAAATCACAGCAATAAGGAAATTCAGAGACCTAGCCAAGATGTCCTTAACACAACTATATGCTATGCTGCATATATATAATCTGGAAGTTGAGGAAAAGAGGTAAATTGATGAAGCCAGGAAGAAAACTTTAGCTTTCAAAGCTCAAGAAAAAATCCCGAGATCTATGGCAAAAGAGGAAACAAACAACACCTTGTCTGCAAGTAAACAAGCTATATTAGAAGAACTTGCACTGATGGACAAAAAGTTCAGAAAATTATTCAAACAGAAGAATGTCAGGAAGAATCTTTCTACGAAAGCCAAATAAGCAGAATAAGAGGTCTGCTATAATTGCGGAAAGGCAGGTCACTTTGTTGCACAATGCAGACGACCTATATAGGAACCGTCTGCACAAAGGTACAAGAAGGAATACAACAAAGGGAACCCTGGTAGAAAGTAAAAGAGCAAAGCCTATACTGCCAAGACTTGGAGTGAGACGGACTCTGATGATGAAGAAACGATCTCAAATGCTCAATTCTGTCACGTGACGAAAACTGAAGAAAAAACAACAGGTATTTGATTTTTCTAACTCAGATGCCACTCTAAAGGAATTGCAGGAAACACTTCAAGAAACCTATGAAAGCTTTATCTCCCTCTTAAGGGAAAATAAAGAAAATCTCAAGCAGATTGTAAATCTCAAAGAGAAATACAATCTAGCATACAAAGAGATCAACGATGACTTAGCCAAGGCTCAGGTTGAAGTAAAGAAATCCGATGAAAAAGTAAAGCTTCTCAATGTAGTAGTTGAGACACTCACATTGAAAAATGCTGAGCTTCAAAAATAATTAGATACATGGAATGAAAAGACCATGAACCTGCAGAAAATGCTTAACATAAGTTAAGCCTCACATGATAAAGCCGGCATAGGATACAAGGACTGGTTGAACAATCTCTCATGTTCAAAAGTGAGTAGAAATGTTATCACAAGTGAGAAAAGGCAAAGTAGACATCTACAAAATCCCTGCAGAAGAGTAATGCCATGTAGAAGAGTAAAGCCTCTATTGCACAAGATGTACAGAAGAGTAAAATCTTTGCTTTTCAAACCCAAAGGTCAAAACCTTAAGTTCGACACTGTCACTAGCTAGTATAAAACACAACAAGATGGAAAAGGTTTGGAATCATAAGATTGAATCCAAGAAAAGTCTATACAGCACTCAGTATGCACCAAACTACTCAGTATGGAACAAACTTTCCACTACTACATGGAAAAAACCACATGAGAAGTCTATGTACACCTTTTCAATGAGATGGAGAAACTTCAACAAATCACCCATGATAACAAGACCAAGGATCTACTGCTACACTTGTGGAAAACTTGACCATAAATAATTCGAATGCTGGAACTCACACAAGAAAATAATTCAAGTATGGATTACAAAGGCTAACAAGTAAGGACCCATATGAAGTGGGTACCATGTACAAGTTTTCATTATTCTATTACGGGAACAACAGAATGAAACATGGTATCTACATCGTGGATGTTCTGGACGTATGACAGGAAACAAAAGCATCTTTAAGGACTACAGAAAGGAATAAGAACCTCTAGTCATCTTCAGAGGAGGAAAGACCTTGGTACAGGTTCCTTATTTTTTAAAGATGTAGCTTATGTCAAAGGCTTAAAACATAATTTGCTTTCCATTAGTTAGTTGTGTGATAAAAACTATGATGTCTCATTTACTCATGATTCATGTAAAGTAAAAGACAAAGTCACACAAGAAGTCAAACTATTAGGAACTAGAAAAGGAAACATTTATACAGTAGAGTTGGACTCATCACAGTCAAAACAAATAACATTTTTTTTACAAAAGTAGGTGAAGACACAAATTGGCTATGATATAAGAGATTAGCTCACTTGAATTTCAAAACTATAGCCAAACTATCCTTAGAGAATCTAGTATGAGGTCTTCCTCAAATAAAATTTAGAAAAGACAAACTGTGCAGACCATGTCAACAAGGTAAGCAGGCCAGAGTAAGTTTTAAACCTCTAAATTCATTAGAATCTTGTAGAATTCTGGAACTATTGCAAATGGATCTTTTTTGTCCAATAGAGGTAGAAAGCTTGAATAGAAAGAGG
This sequence comes from Drosera capensis, assembly GCA_001925005.1. Lineage (NCBI taxonomy): Eukaryota > Viridiplantae > Streptophyta > Magnoliopsida > Caryophyllales > Droseraceae > Drosera > Drosera capensis. The sequence continues at coordinate 180,615 of LIEC01007664.1, forward strand.
TATACTTTGGTAATATTAGATGATTATTTAAGATATACATGGGTAATATTTTTGCACAAAAAGAGTGAAATTTGCAACCTGCTAACTAGGTTCCTAAGACAAGTTCAAAATGAAAAAGGCATTGAAGTAATTACAATTAGAAGTGATCATGGTACTGAATTTGATTAAACAAGAGTAGATGGCTACTGCAATGATCATGGAATAAAACACTTCTCAACACCTAGAACACCTCAACAAAATGGTGTTATAGAAAGGAAAAACATGACACTTATATAGGCAACTAGGACAATGCTTGTTGATGCAAACTTACCAAAAACCTTTTGGGCAGAAACAGTAAACACTGCATGCTACATTCAAAATAGATACATTATACACAAATTGTATAAAAAGACCCCCTATGAATTATGGAAAGGAAAGACATCAAGTGTCAAATACTTTCATGTCTTTGGATGTAAATACTATATGCATAACAATGATAAAAATAGACCAACGATCTTCTTAGGATACTCCACAACAAGTAAAGCCTTTAGGGTATACAATGTTAGAACAGAGACAGTTGAGGAGTCAGTTCATGTATCCCTTGATGAATATGAAATATCCATGCTTGATGCTAATATCTTTGATGAACATGACGCAAACGAAGGTATTGAAACTATAGAAAAGGAAGAGCCGTATGTACATATTGAAGAAAACCACAATGCAGTAGAGTTAGAACAATCAACCATTCAACAATAACTGAAACAAACAACTGGTGAACAAAACAAGAGAAGATGGATCGAGGCACACACACAAGAAGACATTATTGGAGACAAGGATGCACCTGTGCAGACTAGAAGGGCAACAACCAGAGAATGCCTATTTGCTGCTTCATATTAGAAATACAACCAAAGGCAACAAATAAACCCTAAGTGATCCAAACTGGGTAGATGTCATGCAAGAAGAATTGAATGAGTTTTAAAGAAATGAAGTATGGTATCTAATACCAAGACCCAGAAATTATCCAATTGTTAGCCGTAAATGGGTATTTAGAAACAAAACTAATGAAAATGGAACAGTCATAAAAAATAAAGCTAGGTTAGTTGCAAAAGGATACTCACAAGAAGAGGTAAACGATTTTGATGAGACCTTTACCCCTATTGTAAGACTCGAAGCCACAAGGATGTTCCTTACCTATGCTGCCTATCGAGGATTCAAAGTCTATCAGATGGATATAAAAAGTGCCTTTCTAAATGGAAAGCTGTAGGAGGAAGTATATGTTGAACAATAGCATGGTTTTGAAGATTTTGAACATCCAAGACATGTTTACATGTTAGATAAAGCATTGTATGGAGTGAAATAAGCTCCAAGGGCATGGTATGAGACTCTCTCAATTTTTCTATGTGAGAATAAGTTTCAGAGAGAAAAGATAGATAACACCTTATTCCTTAAAAAGCACAAAGAACATATATTGTTAGTGAAGATTTATGTTGATGACATTATATTCGGCTGCACTAATAATAAACTCTGTGAGAGATTTGCTGCATTAGTGAAATCCAAATTTCAAATGAGCTTAATGAGAGAATTAAAATACTTTCTTGGATTTCAGGTACAATAGTTGCAAAGTGGCATTTTCATAAATCAATCTAAGTACCTAAAAAACACAATTTAAAAGCAATATGAAGACTTCGATTGAAACAGATAAAAACAGATAAGGATAAAAGTGGGAAGAAAATAAGTCAAACAATATATAGAGGAATAATAGGCTCACTACTATACCTTACTGCAAGCAGACCAGACATCCAATATTCAGTCTGCATTTGTGCTAGATATCAATCTAATCCCAAGGAATCCCATTATACTGCAGTAAAGAGAATCCTAAGATATCTCAAAGGAGCTCCAAACCTTGGTGTATGGTATCCTAGAAAATTGGATTTTATGGTAACAGGTTATTCAGATGCAGATTTTGTATGTTGAAGAGTTGACAGGAAAAACACTAGTGGGTCATGTCAATTCCTTAGTGCAAAACTGATCTCATGATTTGGCAAGAAGCACACCACTGTGTCAACCTCTACTGTAGAAACTGAATATATACCCGTAGGAAGTTGTGCTGCACAAATATTATGGATGAGGTCCCAAGTTGCAGACTACGGTATGATATTCACTGAAACTTCAATATTTTTTGACAACATGGCTGCAATGCTAATTTCAGAAAATCTAGTTTTTCATGCAAGAACCAAACATATTGATATTAAATATCACTTTATCAGAGATCATGTGCAAAAAGGTCACATTAAATTGGAATATATTCCAATAGAAAAGCAAATTGCAGATATTTTTACAAAGCGATGAGAGCAAATTTATTCAATTCCGTGGTGAATTGGCCAAAAATGCTCTACTGCATATGTAGAATGTAGACTAGCATTGTTTTACTCTAGTGCCCACTGCACATGTGGAATGTAGACTAGAGACATTCTTGCTCTATTGCATCTCTATTTTTGAAAAGAAAATAACGTTTTACACTGTTTGCCTAAAATCACACAACGGTTAAATCAATGATTGAATCTGCGTAACGCTAGTTAAAACTCGTAACGATAATATTTTTCGAAGAGTATAAATACTGAAAATTTTCAATCAGAAAATCACCTTTACTCTCTCATTTTTTCTCTTAATTCTCTAATTCTCTTTTTTACTTTTGCGCTTTACTGTACTCAACTTCAAAACAATAAGTTTGCAAAATCTCTCAAATTCAACCTCACAGTCTAGAAATTCTCTCAAATTTCATTTTCAAATGCCCAACATCCGATCAAACACCCCAAAAAATGACAAGTCACAAGAACAACGAAGCTCTACGAAGAAGTTTGAGTTGAAGAAAGGGGTGGTTCTCGATTTCGAGAAACTCAAAAATGAATTAGATGAAGTGAAGGAGATATCTGAGCTGATTCAAGATGTTGGGCTCAAATACTTTTGTGAGAAAAACCAGCAAAATGTACGATGAAGAGGTACTAAACTTGATCGACAAGGCAAAAGTTACAGACGATCATTAACTCATTATATACATCTCAACAAGAAAAATTGAGATCAAAATAGGTCCAAAGGACTTTAAGGAGTACTTCAAAGTCTCGAATGAAGGACCAAGAAGTATCCCATCTTCTATAGTAGCTGATGGTAGACTTGCCATGCTACCATCAGGTAATCGCACAATGAAGAAATACAAGCTGCTTGTAGACATCGTGAAGAAGGTGATATTGTCCAGAGAGTTCTCCAAAGATGAGATTATGTGTGCAATCCTTACTAAGCACAAACTCAACTAGAAAAAATTGCTCATGTATCAACTTGCTAAGGTTGTAGAAGTAAAACAACCCCTGTTTGAAAGGGCCATCAGTATAATTCTAAAGGAGAAACTGAAGCTATCCGTCAAAGCAAGAAAGGGCATGGACCGTGACCAAGAAAATTGACGTAAGAAAGATAGACAAGCAGTCTATAGGATTCTCAAAGAAGCCTGAAGTAACGCAGACTACTACAAAGCCTGCAGATCAGCCTATGAAGAAATCTAACAAGGCTAAAAAGAAGGTGATCACCAAGGCACAACTCGTTAGACTGAAGCAAAGAAAGAAGACAAGAAGATGACTTGTTCTGCAGATGTCAGAAGAGGAAACAATGTCAGATCGCCTCATTGTAGAGCCGACTGAGATTAAAGTGGAAATATAGTCTGCATCTGCAGAAAAGCACACTAGACAACTCAAGAACCCTACCTTCGAAGGAACCAGAACTTACTGCACTTCATGATGCCAATGTAGCACTGAAGTATATGAAGGCTGGTGCCGATGAAAACCTTCAAAATCTCATACTGGAAGCCCAAAGAAGCTATCAAGAGAACAGGGAAGGAGCACAAGATCAAATTAGACAAGAGCTCAATGCACAAGGATATACAAGAAAAAAGATAGATGCTATTTGAAGCCAAACTTAATATGATGCAAACGAGGTAGTCTCAGGACACTTCTATGACAAATACAATGACTATCAGGTCTACTACAATCGAACCCTTCATAATTGCAGCATTGGAATGGATTTGTCAATAATTGAAGAAGAACATCCTCGAACTGTATCGAAAGCTTGGGCCACAAAAAAAAAAAAGCCTTATTCATACAATGTCTAGAGAAGAAAGAAATCATAAAAGCTCTGCAGAAGGTTCAAGTCATAAAAGAAAAGGTCTAAGAACACAGAGCAAGGATAGACGAGATACTACGCAAGCCTCAAAAGGAAGAAATCATCCTCAGAAGAACCTCCTCAACAGTCTACAACCACTTGCAAGGAAACTTGAAGATTAGAAAATAACCAGAACTTAACACTTTAAAGATTTCCAGGTTACCCTTCACAACATGGCAGAAGGGCTCATAGATCAAATCCAAAGGACCAATGCACTCAACCTCGAGTAGTATCGGCTCAGTGCATCTAACCTCAATAAATTAATAGAATAACACTTTGCTGATTTATGCAATCTTTAAACAGCCCTCCAAGCCACTCAACAGTAGCTTTCATAGCACGTCCACAATAATGACACCAGAAAAAGGGGAGAAGAGTAAGAGTGCAAAGCATGGAAAGGAGGCAACAAGGCTCCAAAGTTCCGCAGAAAAAGCTGCAGCCAAGGAGAAGACTACAGAAGATCTAAAAAGAAGACCAATAGCTGAAGGAGAGGAAGAAAGGTCTGCGAAATGACCAAAGCCTCAGGAGAGGACATCAAGCCACAAAATTCCGAGGGAGCAACCCCAAGAAGAAAGAAGAAGACATCACAGAACACCATAGGAACAACCTCACAAGCGCAGCAAAGGGATATCAAAGGAACAACATCACAAGCGTAGCGAAGACGGTGAGCATCACAGGTAAAGGTAAGTTTCTCTACTGCTCTATTGTCTCAAGTTTTTTTTTTCAAAACAATGTAATTAAGATATAATGTTAGTCAGCTTGTTATTTTACTTAGAAATTTTGTTAGCATCA
>LIEC01007665.1:0-11756 GCA_001925005.1 Drosera capensis
GCAACGAGCCGAAGGGATTGGTGTGGAGCTGGAAGCACTTGTGAAGCAAAGGATTGAGGCCGAGATCGAGCATCTTGTAATAACAAGAGCTACTGAAAGCTCGATTATTCAGGTAAAAAATCAGATTAAGATATTGGATGAGCAGAGATCCCTCTCCCGGGAACAAGAACAGACTGCTAAAACAGTTGAAGATGCTGAAAGAAAAGCGGCAATGCTGAAATCCCAAGTCGAGGAGTTCGAGACTGATCGTTACCAAGATTTAGTAGGAGCTGAAGAGGCGTTTAGTTTGCAGAAGAGAGTGATGAAGACCACAGCGTGCTTTTTGATGCAATTGTTTTTGCTAGTTTTGGTTTTTGGGCTGCTTTTCTTAAAACTGTCTCTCGATGATTCGCCGGAGGTTATACCCACTTAGGAAGATTCTGTGGGCAGGGCTTTTTTGTTTGCTGTATTCTACCTTGTTTTCTGATCTGTTCCCTGTTGGCAGTGAGCTATTCTCTTTTGTTTTTAGGCAAGTGGTCTGTCTAGAATTGCTCCATGTTGCGTATAATATCATCACACTTGATGGTGAATGTACATGTTTTGGTGGCGTTGTACATTTCTCAATGCATGCATGGTTACATGCCCAGTTGGCGCTCTGAGTGTTTCGAGAACTGATATCGCCTAGCAGGTATATGTAGATGGGGACTGAAAATTAGAGGAAGCTCACTATTTTCTACTCAATTCCGGTAAGCAGAACGTATAGTGCAATGGCACCCAAAAATTCCCTCTACCCTCTTAGGAGCAATGTTCCTGCTGCATTCTCGGCCGTGCTGCAGCGAGTACAACAATTCACACTAGCCAACATATTGTCTGCGCTAGGGCAACACAGAGCTGCATACATCTGGGACTCTAATTTCACTCATAATAAGATTAGGAGGGAAGCTAGTGTTGTTACATGGGAGCGACCACAAGATTAGCAGAAGAAGGAAACTAATGTTGTTACATGGGAGCGACCACGGCGGATGGAGTGTCCCTAAGACAACCCAACAGGAAATGTTTACAGGTCTAGGAAGAATCATAAATGTATTTTCCAAGCCCAGTTTACTACAGTTACATCACAAACAACAAAAAATCGCCTTAACTTTACAGGAGAGAAGATAGGGAAGCAAACGGGGTTCGCATCAGCTACAAAAGGAGATGGAACAACAGCAGCATTCGAAAATTCTTTCCAGCTTATCTCCCGATCAAACCCACAGTAGATTGTTCATGGCATCACAGATCATGAGACATATTGTACTCAAACAGCTCGCTTCTGTAGCGCTCCTTATCCCTGACCGCTTTGTCTTGATAGACCTGCAAAGAAAAATGCAGAATTAATGAGCAAAGGCTATCGAAGATTTATTGGCATTCATCACACTCTACAAATGCTGCACAATATAATTATGACTTGCACAATCTCGGAAGGACCAGAAGCCTCCAGAGCGCAATATTGTTAGAACCCTGAAGTAGGTACTGTGCATGCAAAGGATTGACTAGCCACTGTGCATAAACTTCACTTGTACAACCCACTTCTGTTACAAAATAAAAGAGAGTTACTTTTACAGCTCCATCTATAACTTCACTTATTCCTGCTGCAGCGTCTAACGAAACAGGTTCCTTTATCTCTAACTTTTCGCTCTGCTACCAAAAATAATCATTTACCTCAGCTTCATAGATTATGACTCAAGAATACAACAGTCCGTCAAGATCCGCCAATACAGTCCATGAATTAATCGCAAACATAGAATTTGGGACTAACAGCAGTAAAGATCAAAGAAAGAAGATAACTAACAGCAACAGAGTCATGATTCTATAAAATCTATACTTAGCAGCATCCTAAAAATTCGAGACTCCAATTTAAGCGCACAACTGATTATAATACAACATACTGTGTTGATCCACATACCTGCCTCTCTCCATCTGATAGCTCGTTCCACAGGGATCCGATTTCCTTGCTGATGGTTCTCGCATTCCCACCATAAGTAGAACTTAGCCTGGCATACTGCTCAGCAAAGAAGAAGGTGTAACCACTTCTGTTGGGCTTAGGTCTAGAAGGATCATCAAATCTCATCCGTTGTTTCTTGCGTGTCCTCTGTTGGTTCGCAGAAGTATCAGAACTACAAGATGATTGGGGCATATTAGGAATGTGATAAAGGATGCCCGTCAGCTTCTCCGATCCCAGGTTCACAGAAACAATATAGCCATTGTCGCATTTTCTCTCAATAACTCCAATCAAAGAAATGCCAGTCTGTAGCGTAGGACTAGCTGCAAGTAAGGTAGAAAATAAGAAAAATGTAAATTCGATTGAGCAACATAATCTAAAGAAAGCCCATATGGATGGATATTGGATAGAGTGTAATCATGAGAGAACATGTTAGTTCCTGAATTCTTACACTATAAGCTCTATGTATTGATTTTCCATCTTTCTTCTCTTTCCTTTTTCTTTTCTCGTCGATAAATAATATATGAAAATTTAATGTGATAGAGACTCCAATTTTTCGGTCTCAAGCCTGGTTATCTAGAAGTTCATCAAAAGATTCCTCCCACAGCTTTCTTGCTGTCTAGGTTCAGCTAGTAATTCACAAGCATCCTGCTCATGCAAGGGCAAGTTAAGCCCAGCTTGATGCTAAATTGTCTTGAAAAAGTGACTCTTAACTAAAGACAGAGCCAAAACTTTTTCCATATCAGTTAAAACTACAAATACCAAAGATTCATTCTTGTCTCCTGATATATGAAAGAGAAAGCCAGCTATAGATCAAATAGCAGGAGAGTAATTAATCACTTACAGATCACAGTGATTTTACCAGACTACACTAGATACAACTTACCGCGTAAGGCACGTAAGGTGATTCCCTCAAAAAAAGTTTGGAATGTCTCTTTTGAAAAATATTGACACTTAGATCCAAATTATATTGAAAAAAAAAAAGTCTAGACATCACAAACATGAAATGATAACTGAAAATTCACTCAAAACTCATGAGATACAAAATGGGAACCAACTGACACTTACATGGTAGCTGGTAACTTGAAACAGATTCACCATTCGCATCAGGAGTTACATTACTTTCACTTGGAGGAACTGGGGTCATAACAATACGAACAGAACAAACGGATTCAGCAAATTATAAATAGAATATTCGTAGTACCTGTCACAGATGGTGTATAGTGGAACAGAGTTGAGAAAGTATCATCACCTGACACTGTAGGCACAGTTTTCCTGAAGTAGTAGGCCTGCTCAAAGTGATATAGAAGGGATAGATAGTATCTTCGAAGAGCGAATGATGCATTTTTCACAGTCGAGGGAAAATCAAACCCCGAAACTACTTCCTCCCACTTGCGTTCTCTAATAACCTAATGAAAATCATGAGAAATTATTTAATAATCCAGGATTCATTTTATAGAAGACAAACCTAGAATTTGATCATTTTGAGAGGACCTCCAGCATCCTAGCTATTTATTGAGATGAATGCCAAGCACTCCAATTATGAAATGCGTATACCAATGTATCTAAAGAAAGTGGGGAAAAGGTGGGCATGATCACCTTATCGAGCAGACATGCACAATGATGATTGTTACCAAATAAAATATGAGAGGGAAATTGGATAATTTTATTAATAAATACATACTCCATATTCATATAGTAGTCAAATACAAGATAAAGAAACATTACAAAAGGAAACAAAATAACTAGAAAACATCATATCTAAGTAACTATTCTAAACTAGAAAAGAAAATATCTAGCATATCTAATAACATCATTTAATATTCTGAAAAGATCATAAACAATCCCACACTAGTGGTTCAAGAGATCCCTTCTGACCTAGAAAAGCTTAGAAGTGAGAAGAACAATTCTGTCATGTTTCTAAAACAGAACTGGGAAGGAAAACAAAATCATTGATAACTGTGAAGGGGTGCAGAACTTTATCCATTCTGAATGCATGTTTTTTGCAAGAAGGGGATATTTCACCGGTAAGTAGTACAAGCACTATGGTAAGAAAATTGGAAGAAAAATTAAACAGCTAAAGGATTCGATTCAAATGATAAACTAATAGTTGTGGTTGGGGGAGAAATTATGAAACTTCACAATTCAAATGCCTTAAACAAGGATAAAGTCAGAACTTGAGATTAGAGATGTTTACCTTTTCAAGGCCACTACGGGATGTAACTTGAACAAATAAACGGTGCAAATCCAGTTCTTTTCCACCTATGTTAGGAAAACTACAAAATAAAAAGAGCAGAGCAGAAAAGAATTACTACAAGAGTAGTCAAATTTCTCAGAGAAAGAAGTGTGTAAGTTATGACATTGGAAAAGAAATCTAGCGTCCACCATTGGTATAGAAAAAAAAAGGAAAGGAAAAGGAAAAGGAAAAACTAAACATAACGTCCATCTAGTCTCTACAATGATCAATCTGATGTCTGAACGGTACTTTCAAAAGGAAGAGACCAAGAAAAGGTTTGATGGTACATCTATGCACATTTAGCAAGTGCACTAAAGCACACTTCTTATCCTCTCTATTAATGTCAAAGTGCTCCTTACATGAACATCTACTGATTATTAACTAACAAGATATATCACATGCTGTTAATGATCACTTTCAATCTCCCCTAGCAACCAGCTACACAGGTTTGTCCTCCACACAAAATTCGCATCATAACATAACTCATGAGCAAACTATTTCACTATCCTTTTTATCTAGCTTCAAGAGATAACAGAATTGAAGTTGTTGAAAGACTTAAAAGGTCTATTGTCATGACCATAGCAAGGCGCAGGAAGACAGAACAGAAGACATAAGTGATACTCCATAACTACCCTTAATTAGACACACTTTAATCGACCTAAAGAGGCAGAAGAAGGCCACAAACATATCATTAACAATCGACCAGTCCCAGCATCATGTGGTCACACCGAAAAGAAAGAAGAGAAAAGAAAATCGAAGGATGACCACCAACAGAAACATATGAGCTGTAAAAATCAACACTTCCATGCATTTAACTAATCCCCCTTTTTTAGCATCATATAAAAGCCACTGAAATGCAAGGTAGCCCAAAAAAAAGGGGGAAAAGAAAAGAGAACAGTACGAGAGCAGTATGCAGCATCAACTTTGAATAGTCAATCTTAAGCATCGATTTAGATAAGATTTTGATTAGCACAAAATTAAGTGTCATAATGTCTGGTCCTCATTTCAAGAAAGATACAGACGCAACAAAATACTAACTATAAATCACATAGCACATACTTCTTCCACTATTTAATGTATATCAATCAGCAAATTGAAATAAGCGCAGTGGACATAAATCCTATGATAAATGTCGACAACATTTTTACATATATGGCTCAGCAAGTCAGCATATAGGTTTGTATGTTCCAATAAAGCAGTCACCACTTCGTTTAGACTCATCTCCAGTATTGTGAGTAGTAAAAAGGGTAAGTCTATCTAACTACCAGCCATCTAACTTGCAGATCTGAGGACCAACACTTTCTTTTTTATAATGAACAATTCAGCTTTGACACCATATTAGAGGGTTGACATCATGTTGACAACAGATCATAAAGTTAATCTCGAATTTTTAAGACGAACTTGGCCAATTGATGGCGCATTTTGTCAATTATGTTTTGTTCGTAAACAAATATTGACAAATTAATTCTCCGATCACGGAAGCTAGGCAGTGAACATCTTCCTCAATCAAACCTCGCTCTGAAGGGCAGCATCTGAGCTCCGAACCTGACACTGAATATTTGATCCACAATAAAGTTTTTTGAGATGAAAACCAACACAATGAGCTGCAGCAAAACCCTAACAGGCCACATTATCCACACTCCAAAGAATCTCCAAGGAATTCAGCTACCACAGGTCCATCACTAAATCAATAACTCGATGGATTCCAACAAACAATTATTCGACTTCGAAAATGAAAAACCAAAATTGAGCAGCAAAAAGGCGAGCGATACCTGAGCTCGGTGTTGAAGGAAGCGTGAAAGCGACGAAGCTTCTCGGAGAACAACGAAGCATCGTGGACGATTTCGTCGTAATCGGCTTCCGGCGCTGGGTACGGTTTCACGGCGACGGCTGCGGCGCCGCCGCCGCCGTTCTCGTCGGGCACCGCCATTTGGTCTGGTTGTTAAACAGAGAGCGGTTGAGTTGAACTAAAGTGAGTTCCAGAGGGTTAGCTCAGGGAAAAAATGATGGTCTGATTCCGCAGGGTGAATTTATTATCAAGTCACTTTCCAAAAAACGTGTTCTGTGCGTTTTCATTTAATTATAATAATTTAATTAGATATATATTTTTATATGTAATGAATTTATATAAAATTTAATTAATAATAATATTTTTTTAAAGATAACAGGATATAAATGAGATTTATGAGAAAAAAAGAATGATTTATTATTTTGATAATATAATATAAATTCATTATCAAATAAAAAATATTATAATTAAATTGGGATGGAATGAGTATTATCAACTACAAAAACGTAGATTTTATTTAAAAAAAAAAAAAACAACTTAGATATCCTTAAATTGACAAAATTGACACATAAAAAATATGTCAATTGAACTTAAGTTGAAAAAATTATTTTATTTGGACACACAATCATCCAATCATTATATATATATAAAGGGATAAAATATCTTTAACTATTTTGACTAAAGATACTTTTCAAAATGCGATAATCGATATCATTTATCAATAACTATGCACATGAATATTATCATCTATACGTTTGCATCGTGTTTATAAAATTTGATAGTCATGGATTATACGTGCATTCGGAAATGATATAATTTATTTAAAGATTATTTTAAACTGTTCATTCTAATAATTTGTAGTTTTAAAGATTAGAGTGTTGAAATGATTTCAATTTTTATTCGTATGTTTTATTGAAATAGATTATCACATTTAAGGATCGGATTATTGAGAAACGATGTTCATCGTCATGTTTTATGAGTGTCTTTAGCAAAAATAACTAAAGTCTATTTAACCCCTTCAAGTCCTATTTATATAGATATGATAATATTTAGAAAAAATATAAATAAACAAGATATTAGAGTTTTATATGTTTTTAAAATATTATGTATATATTTATAAAAAATAATTATATATATATATATATAGGGATATTAAAATAAGTCATAATCGAGTCGACTGAATGAATTTATAAATGAACCAATTCATAATCCTATCAAAATTAGTTGTAGTTGATTTGAGTTTCATTCATTTAATTTTACAAACTTAAAATTAAATTTAAATTTGACTCATAAAATTTTATAAATAATTTGTATGAACTTAACTTACCAATCCTTTCAACCTAGCACATGGTGCCCTCTTCCATCATTTCTGCTCGAAAATAATTAAACAGACATCGAAGGAGACAGGGCACAGTCGGGAGCCATTCGATTCGATCCACATCATTTCAATCAGCGCCTACCCTTCACCTTCACGTCCTCCACCCCCAATTTCCATCAATCCCCTCAAACGACATCGTTTCTCCTTGTTCGTGTTCACGCTATGATTACATCGACGACGATGAAGACGAAGACGGCGATATACTGATTAGGGACCCGATCGGTATCTTCTCCTTTTTCGATTAATTTTTGCTTAATTTGTTATTTTGATTTGATTTGGTGGTGTAGATCTTCGGCTTGTGATGACAGACTCGTGAATTGTAGGTTTGATTTCTGGAATGAAATGTTAAACCTAACGAGCTGCGCAGCTGGTGGTGTTATTGTATCGTTTGTGATAGGATTTGAGCACGTTTTTATATGTTTGTTTTGATTTGCTAGGGTTTGGTGTTATAGTTATTTTTTGGAAAAAATTTGTGTTGCTGCTTTTGTTTGATGATGATGTCTAGTGCTTGAAGTATGTGATATTAGACGGCTCCTGTCCCAAAATTTATGCAACGACATGCACTTCAAGATGTTTGGTTTTATTCTTTAACAATGTCAGAAAATTATTTTGTTGGCTCAAGCTTAAAGCTCACAATTTAATACTATATCATTAGTTTTCCACAACAAATTTGCAAAAAATTATGTTTGATTGTCACAAATTAAACTTCAAAGTGCATCCCGTCCCAAAAATTATGGGATGGAGTGAGTATTAGTTTTGAGAGGGCACAAGTTTTGGCTCGTTGGTTATATTCTAGTTTGATGAGGAGATTGTGATGTGTGCTCTAGCATATTTTAGCGATACTGAGTATAATGGATTTCTTTTAAATCATCAAGTTAAGTTTTTGATGGAGTTCTTACTCGGAAATTATGCATTTGCAAGAAGTCTTGGGGTCATTCTCCTTAGGTTTCATGGATGCAAAGAATATTCTGGTTGTGTCGAAATACCTTATATACAGTTAGTGGTGGTCTGTTTTGGTTTGTCAAATTGGCAATACAACTTCCCCTTCAACCATTAGATTGAAATTCAAGCCGCATTCATGGTGAACGATTATGTTTAAGAATCATTTCCCCTCCATAACTTGTCTAAGAGATTCAAGGAAAAAAAAATGCAGATAAGATCTTGTGAGAGGATTGTCTGAATTTTTTGTTTTGGTTTTTTAAATTTCCCTGATTAAATTCACGCTCGAGGGAATACCACTGCCTCTTTTTGAATCAATGTAGAGGTGTAGGGAACACAAAAGTTTTGTTTTTTATTCCCATAAACTGTTATGGCGTAAACTAGACTTTAAGATCTTGCTCATGTAGCTTGGAACTTCAAAATTTATGTTGTTTATTGGGAACCTGAAATCACTATACGCTCATCACTGCTCTGTTGATGATCTTATTTGCTTTATTTAGGAGGCTTGAGTTTGAGGATGTCAGAACAACATGGGGATGACGCTGCCTTCATAGATGAGTATGAGATGGAGTATGCTGATGATGTTATGGAAGAGGACTTTCGTGAGAGAGAAGTGGTTGGCTCGGATTCAAATGCTCATGAATATGGCTATCTGGTCAGTAATGCTGTATTATGCCGCATAATTAAGGAAAATCTTGCCTAGAGCATAGTTTATTAACTATATACTCTCCTTGCCAAGAATATGCTGTTATATTATATTATTATGAATTCATAATTGTAAACGCAACCACTAAACTGGAGTTGAATATAGGATAAGAAGGCCGATACATCAGCTGTTCAAGCTAGACGAGGAAGAGATATCCAAGGCATTCCTTGGGAAAGACTTAGTGTTACCAGGGAAAAGTATCGGCAAACTCGATTGGAACAGTATAAGAACTATGAAAATATTCCCCGCTCAGGGGAAGGGTCACAAAAGGTAACTACTTTTATTTTGTTGATCCCCTTTTTTGTATGAAAATCATGATGATTTATTTTTCTGATTATGTTTAATCCTAACTATGTCATTTTGCATAACAACAGGATTGCAACATTACGAAGAAAGGGGGGAAATATTATGACTTCAGACATAACTCGAGATCGGTGAAGTCAACTATTCTTCATTTTCAGGTAAGTTAGTTGTAATTCGGGACTTCTATTTGCTTGCAGTACTCTTTTTCCTTGTTGCTGGATTTTTTCCAGGTTTCTTTTTGGTAGCATCTCTTCGATTTCATATTTGATTAATCAAGACTACTCTAGTTGTTGTCTTCTGCGTAGCTGTTTTTATCTTCAGCGTCCTTATTGTTGTGGCTGTTTGTTGATTGTTCAAGCTTCGTCCTGGTTTGTGGTGTGAACTCAGTCATGATTCTATGACATTTATAGTTTACTGTGCCAAAGATAGTTTATTCCTAAGAAAGGAGAAGGAATCTGAACTGAAAAACAAATAAAAGAGAAGGAGCCGAGTTTTAGGAATAAATTTAGTAAGCATATGATGGGTGATGGTTTGTTTTCAGTAACATTAAATAATATCCTTGTAAGTTACACATTTTTCTAAGTTGTAACACACATTTACCTACTAAATGAATTCATAAGAACTACAATTCCTTTTAGTACAAGATCCATGTACGAAAAGTCTTTTTTTTTGTCATCATTGTAAAAACAGGAAGGTAGAACTTTGAATTTACGACTAGATATTTTTTATATAAAGATGACAGAAAGTTTGACCTAGGCAGGCCTGACAGTTAGGCAGCTGGATCGTCATTGTCTGTCGTTTAAACTTCAATTGGATGGACTTTGTGGCTCCTCTGCCTAGGCAGCTGCCTATATGGTTTTTGTATAACATTAATAACATCTGAAGCCTACTTGGTCATGTTCTTTTGACTCGGAGCATGTGTTGGTGTGGAACTGATTTTACAAAGCTGTTGTGATATGGGGAGTGGAGAGACAAGCGTTTCGGAGGGTTGGCAGTGGGTAAAATGAGGCTTGCAGTTGAAGCATAAGGTGGCTATGAAAGATGCAGAGGAGCTTTTTTTTGTGAAGAAGTTATCCTTTATGTGCATATAACATCTTATGACCGTTGTTATTTTTTGATATCTTCATATTGTATTCCAAAGAAGAGAAGATTGAGATACTGTATTAGCTTACCATGCCAAGACATGGCTTCAGTAGATATGTCTTGCATTGTGGCTCCCAAGTTCTTTTGCTGTGGTTTAATATCCAAGTTCCCTTAAAAAAAATAAAAAAATATCCAAGTGCTAGATGTGTTCTATGAGTTGTGATTTTTCTAATGTTGTAGCACACATATAGAACTGTCCTTCATATGATTGCAATCTATCTTCAGTTGTCTTTGGCTATGCTGGGATGAGTTGGTTCCGCTGGATCATTTTTTAGACTGAGGCCTTGACTGACTATGTTAAAGCACCATCTTATATTATATCTCCCTCTTTCCTTTCCCTCTCCATGATTCCATTTAACTGAAATCTGAACGTATTCTTGTTAACTATTGTAGTTAAGGAACTTGGTTTGGGCTACTACAAAACATGATGTCTACCTCATGTCTCACTTCAGTGTCATCCATTGGTCTTCCCTGACACACAACAAGACAGAGGTGCTCAATGTCTCAGGGCATGTAGCACCGACAGAGGTGAGTTATTCTCCTCTAGTTTGAATCTCTGAACTTGAGAGAATATTTTGATTCCGGTATCTTTCTTGTTTTCCTTGATACGTTTTCCTAGATGTGATTTATTTTATGCCAGTGTTTAATATCTTGACTGTGCATAGAAACACCCTGGGAGCCTGCTGGAGGGATTTACACAAACTCAAGTTAGTACACTTGCGGTTAAGGACAATTTGCTTGTTGCTGGAGGATTCCAAGGGGAGCTTATCTGCAAGGTTAGTTTTGCTGCTGTTTTCGCAAGTGGTTAGTATTTATGGCTGACTTCTGAGCAGATAGTCTATACTGCCCTGGTGTTGCCACTTTGTGAAAGTTCATTTGGACAGAGCAAGTCTCCTGGTTTCTTGGTAGACAAAGACTCTTTCTTTGTCCCTCCTGCTATCTGTCTCAACAGTGTCCCTCCTATCTATCCGTCTCAACTGCGGCCTAAACAGTTCCTAAAACATTCTTCCATAAACTTCGCACTGGATTTATCCTGCTGAACCAGACTGAAGATGCAACATGTTAAAGCGTCTCTGTGTATACTCTGCTGATGAAGGTGTGCAATAATTCTCTTATTGGATGTGCAGAACCTAAGAAGACCAGGTGTGAGCTTTTGTACTAGGACCACTTATGATGACAATGCAATCACCAATGCACTTGAGATTTATGCGGCACCTAGGTAATTGTCTTTCTTCCTTGAGCACTATGGCAAAGATAGCATCATATGTGGAAGAACACCCCCCCCCCCCAAAAAAAAAAAAA
>LIEC01007666.1:0-71051 GCA_001925005.1 Drosera capensis
CTTTTCTAGGTATTAACATTCTAACCTACTTCGCAACCCAAATTGAAACATTTTATCGGCAACAGGATTCAACAGAGGATGACACTATTCCCAAGTCATCTTGACCTTCACCCAGCCATTATTCCTTTTAACGATGGATTTGTCGCATCGATACTGACCATATAATTGGAGAAACAATTATTATCTTTGTAAACCAATATTATTACTGAATTCGGTGCACTGACCACGTGATATTGAAGAAATGATGGATGTCATTGAGAAGAACGACACCGTAGTTTAGGTTCGATTTTAAGTTGTGAACTACTGTTAGACCCCACTCGATCACTTCATTCAAGTGGAAGCTAGCTAGCTAGCTAGCAAGCTGTAATACATTTATTTATGGTTCTCCAACTCTATAAAACGAGCCACTTTCCATCAACCGATAACTAGCAGTGGTTATGCGGTGGACCCGCTGGTTTTAGTAGGTTCTTTGCATTTAGTGGTTGTACGAACTCGTTTTATACAACGACCCAACACGCTGATCAAGTTTCAGACTAGCAAGGTATAATCTTACTCGTATTTTTAAACAAGATAAAAACTGTTTCGTTGTGTCGTCATTTAGAAACATTGATCGAATTACGCTTTTATTGGTCCTGTTGTTTTTGTTTTTACTTTTACCAGCTTCGTGCAATGAGATTTTACTAGATTTCATTTCATCATCACATGAAGTTTACGTCGCACAAGTGGGCACGGATTCTAGAAGTTATCAACCAATAACCCAATTAGAATAAATAGCCCCGAACGTACGGCAAGTTAAAAATAAATATTCATATGCATGATCAGATGCAGTCATCACCCAGCAAAAGGTCACGAAAAGCCGTTTATACAGATAAGTCGTCCCACGAAATTAGAAACTGCAGAGTGCAGACAATCTATACATACACAAGTGAGCCTAATTCAGATGATCATTGCTTCCGTGAGCAAGAACAATTGTTGCCACAGCGAATTAATCATGTATGTCTTTGATAGCATAATGAAAATTATCCACCATCACCATCACTGGTAATTATAAACCAGAACTTTCATTTACAAGAGCGTAAACACAAAAACGAAGGGAAGCGACTACAAAGCACTGTAACCAGATTCACAGAATACCAGCAATACAAATAGTTGCTAAACCTCCCCTTAATTTAAGTTCGAGGGTAGCCACCCTGATATCACTGCCTACTCACTTGAAAGAGTATTATACAAATGCAAACAAATGGGAAGAAGAGACTACAAGCGGACTGAAGAGAACTATTTACAGAAATTTCCTTTCACCTGTATATATGATTGATTATTCGCCAAAGCCTCCCCAGAACTTGCTGGACATCTCTGAACAGTAACTTGATCTTTAGCAAGGAGGTTAACAATATGTCGTAGCATACAACCCTGGACCGCAACTTCATCTATCACCAGCAACATCTGATCACGGTGACAGAAGTGGGTCAAGCAATATCTCCTCAGGGAATAGCTGTATAATGACTACCACGTGAACAGCATGCAGATCAATTTGGATGATTCTAAATAAGAATGCTCTCACACGACGACCGGTGACAGCACGCACATTTTATCTCTGGTGAAATATCATCAGTATAGATAGAAATGAATGCATCAGCATTACCGGCAGCAAGCAGCACTTGATATGGATGAAAAGTGAGGCAGCTGACGGATCCAATCTTTTGAGCCATGAAGGTAGGGTAATACCAGATGGTCTTCAGGCTAAATATCTTAACGAACTGCTTGGCTGAGCCACTCGCTATAATGGGTGCATTCCGGTGTACAGCCAAAGCAGTGAGAGAGCCTCTGTGGGCATCAATGGTGAGGTAGGAATCGGCTTGTTGTCTAATATCGAGAAACTGAATTCACCAGCTTGTGATGCACTCACAATCTGTGTAACAATGACAACAGAATGGAAAAGAAGCTTTTCTCTAATTATGATATTTCCTTCAACATAGGCTAACGAAATATATATAAGTACTTGCCTTCGGGGGATCAAGTCCTGGTTGAAAGCCAATTCCCACCACTCGTTCGACTCTTTGGGTATGAGGTCGGGTAGAAGAAACAAGTCTAATGAAAAAAATAATTATAAGGAAAGAGTTCAATAGGAGAAGCAACTGCAATCTTGATGTGATGACTCAAGGCATGTTCAATTATATAATTCGGCGAAGCAAAAGAAGAGGGGAGGACAACTTACATATCAGAGGTTCTGGTGTCATACAGTCTAACAGAACCATCAACAAAACCAGCCGCGAACTGGCCCCTGTAAGTCCTAACCTTGACATCTCCACATGAAAAATATGTCCGTACAATAACACCCCATACTATTCAACTCCATCGGCCAAAACACATTTGCATTGTTAGAATTCGATTTTTTTTAACAAAAACATGTTTTGTGTTTGTTAGGAAAATCATGGATTTTTCCTTTAAAAAGCTTGGAGTTGTAAGCTTAAGGAGTACCTCGACAATAATACGAAATACAGAAAACGGGAGGATCTCCCTCTTCTCACCACTCTTGCCTCCGTGTCTCACCACACCACCGGTTGATCTAAGTCAACAATTGATTTCAGAGCTCGGGGTGGGGTGGTGTGTGCAGAGCCAGTAAGGAGACAGTTGTCGAGGAGACCAGGCCGAGGAGATATCGGCCGAGGTGGCTAGCAGAAGTAGGCGTAGCCAAGATCCCACCCGAGGAAAAATCGGCCGAGACGTCAGCCAAAGCAATGCCTAGATCCAGCCACACCGGAGCAGAGCCACCGGAGCAGAGCCAGCCGTCGAGACCCGACGCCCCAGATCCGCACAGCCAACGACATCCACCATCAACCAAAGATCCAACCGTCGCCACCAAAGACGCTGGTCGTTGCCACGAATCCAGCCCCGCTGCCAGATTCACGCCGCGTCGTCCCACGAACCCAGCCAGATCTAAGCCGCCCCGACATCACCAGATCTGAATCGACGCCGCCAAGACCTTACCGTCAAGAGACGAGGGAGATATGTGGCAGACGGTGACGAAACTGCGGACTCAAACAGATGTGACTCGCAGCAACATCCATCAAAGTTCGCGCGATTGGACCACGTAGATTTCTCCACCACCGCTCGCCATCCCAGCGGCGATGGTGAGAAGTAGAGCACGACGGCAAGGGGATACAGTCGTCGTCGTCTTTGTCGAACAAAGTATTCTTGAACTCAGATCTGTCCATCGGTTTATTTGCTCCATTCCCTGTTCTCGTCCACCACCGACCCTAAGACGCCGGGGACCAACAAGATAGGATTGAGATCCGGGTTCATGCAGGGGCAGATTTGGTGAGGTGAGGGAAAAGAAATCGGTGAAGAAGTAGGAAGCGGAGGTTGTTTTTTTTCAGAGTGATTATTGGAAAAAGAAGAAGAATGAAACGAAGAAGAGGCGTGCGAAGAGGAAGAAGAGGCGTGCAAAGAAAGGGTGTCTTTAGAGAGAGAAAAAAAGGAGAGCACGCGTGAAAGAAAACAGGGGACAAGTAGGGGGAAAAAATTGAGAAAAGAAATGATTAAGAAAAACAATAACGAGTGGAGTACGGAGAAAAGGAAAAAAAAAAACAGTTAGTTTTAAAAAAACACAGTTTTTTTTTTTAAAGGGAAGTTATGTAAAAGAAAAGGAAAAAAACAAAAAAAGGTTTAGTTTCAAAAAAAAAAATCCCAAAAAATGAAGGCAATCCTAGATACTCAAGAAATGTGGGAGGCGGTCGAAGCAGCGCAGGAAGAGGTTAATCCGAGAAAGGATAAGAAGACGTGTGGTTATATCTTCCAATCAATTCCCGAAGATGTTTTTCTTCAGATTACAAAGAAGACGACGACGAAAGAAATTTGGAAAAATTTCAAGACGAGATACCTAGGTGCTGATCGTGTAAAGAAGACACGATTACAGACATTGAAAACTGAATTTGATGCTCTGCGGATGAAGGAACAGGAGCCCATTGACGAGTTCGCCGGAAAACTCAGCGGCATGTCCAGCCGATTTTCCAGCCTTGGTACAGATCTTAATGATGCCGTACTAGTCAAGAAGCTGCTAGACTGTGAACCTGATAGATATATACTTCACAGTCGTTGTCGGGATCGAATAATTTTTCGATCTTGAGACGATGTCATTCGAGGAAGGCATAGGACGATAACGCTGGCTCGCCCGGAGCAGCGCATGTGTACTCCCTCTCGTCGTTCCACCGTTTGCTGCGACACTCAGAAGCATAGTATCTCATCTTACCGCAATTAAAACACTTGATGTGGCTTTTGTCACGGCTTTTGCTGCCGCTGCCTCCCGCACCTTTCTGATGTACTGCATAATTATCGTTTCGATCGCTTCTTCCGGGAGCTAGTTCTCGCCACTGGACTTTACCTCGATCTGAGGTGTCGGATTCACGTCCTTGACCAGGCAACGAAGTTTCCCCAGTGTTTCTCCTCAGGGTTGTCAACCGCTCGTTATGAGTGAACATGAGCTAACTCGCACCATTATCGATGTTCTCATGGAGTCGAGTTCTCTCCTCGAACCCCTTCAATTGTCCTATGGCTTCCTCGAATGGCATTGTCTCAAGATCGAAAAATTATTCGAACCCGGCAACGACTGTGAAGTATCTATCAGGTACACACTCTAGCAGCCTCTTGACTAGTACGACATCATTAAGATCTGCACCAAGACTGAAAAATCGACTGGACATGCCGCTGATTTTCCGGCGAACTCGTCAATAGACTTCTGTTCATTTATCCGCAGAGCATCAAATTCACTTTTCAATGTCTGTAATCGTGTCTTCTTTACACGATCAGTACCTAGGTACCTCGTCTTCAAACTTTTCCAAATTTCTTTCGTCGTCTTCTTCTTCGTAATCTGAAGAACCTTTTCGGGAATTGATTGGAGGATGTAGACACGCATCTTCTTATCCTTTCTCGCATTAACCTCCTTTTCCTACACTTCCTGAGCATTTAGGATTGCCTCCATTTTTATTGCACATACCGTGTAATTGGAAGAGTTCAACATTGAAAAATTGAACGGCACTCCACCGCTGTCCTCCGGCGCTTGCTTGAGAATAATTGATATTGTCTGGATTTTTTTTTTTTTTGAAACAAAACGTTTTTTTGTTTTTTTTTTTTTCTTTTCTTTTACACAACTTCCCTTTATTTAAAAAAAACACAGTTTTTTTTAAACACAATTGTTTTTTTCCTTTCCTCCGTACCCCACTCGTTATTGTTTTTCTTAATCCTTTCTTTTCTCTATTTTTTCCTATGCCTGCACGATCACTTGCCCTCGACAAAGCATGGATTTTTTCTTTAAATAGCTTGGAGTTTAAGCTTAGAGAGTACCTCGGCAATAATACGAAATACAAAAAACGGAAGGATCTCCCTCTTCCCACCACTCTTGCCTCCATGTCTCACCACACCACCGGTTGATCCAAGCCAACAGCCCCATGAACTTGAGATGCAGCCTACATTGCAAAAAGAAGCCTAGTTAGGTAACAGAAAACAGAATAAAACACAGAGACAAACGTGTCTATGAGAGAATAATCTAGTGATCCACGGAGTAGCAAACGTGTGCAGAACCTGGACACCAAAAATTTAATTAGAGGGAATGCGACAAAAGTCTAGGAAGAGCTTGTCCTGAGAACACATGGCATCACACAAGCAATCAAGAAGGAAAACACGCATTGCTCTAACTCTGAGTACCAATGAACCTTGTCAATTTGGTTAGTTCTGCTCATAGTAAACGATTGCAAACCAAAATTAATAAAAACAGGTCAGCAATTGATGCAAATTTCTGGCGAACCGAATTGAAGAATATTACAAAGCTATCAATAAATCAGCACATCAATCTAGATGCTACAGAGATAGACCTCTGTAAGAATACAGATAGGGTTGGCATCCTCCAAAATACAAATAAATATACACATCAAGCAGACAAGAAAGAAACTATTACCAGATTGGTAAGAGGTAGATACTTCCAGATTGGTAAATTCAACAGCACAAAAAATTGAACTCGGAGATGCAGTAGAATGGTCACCAAAAAAAAATCATTACCATCTAAGCGTCATCTGGATAGGTGTGGTGAGACACGAAGTAAATACATCTGCCGGAAACTCGGGACTCTGAGGAAGATCCTCATGTGCTTCGCAAGCTGCAAGCAAGATGCAATCCGGTGGAGATCCGGAGGAACTAGAGGCATCATTGAGCTAACAAAATCCAGTAAAACCACATAACAATACCAAGTTCGAAACCATGAGGAAAGCTCTAGATTGTTCAGCACGTTATGGAACCATGATGACAGAATAAAGTGAGTAGATATTCTAGTACCTCCAGGAAGGCATTGACAATGTTTCCCGCAGCAGAACAATCAAATACATAGATTGAAGGTGTTTTTAACAAGGAATCGAGCTCCCGGACTGCTAAAGGTATATACTGTGTATATGACTGCATAACAGAGCCTACCAAGGTCTCAGAAAATAATCTACTTCAAGTAACATTATAACATGGCCAGTTAGAAATAAGATGACTCACTTCATTAAAGATCCAGATTTCTCCATTAGCAGTTGGTTTTGGCACGCCATGACCAGTGTAGTGAAATACAACTCTCTCATTCTTTGCAAGATTATGACAAGACGTGCACAGTTTCTTCACTTCCTCAATAGTTGGGTCGAGCCGATACTTGTATTGAGCCTATCAAAATCATGAGAAGAAGCTCTTTAATGAAAAAGGAGAGCTGAAGCCATTTAGAGATGCTGGTATTAGCCTCGAAAACTGGGAAACAACAACAGGAGAGGAATTTTTACCTTTGGCTACCATCTTTCATACCGCAAACTTGATGCTTTTCCAATAGTATCAAGGGCCTTTTGAGGCGTCATTGAGAAAGGATCTGGCATTAGAAGGAACAAAGAGAGGATTCTTAGCGATGTGCAATAGTCATTTACATCCAGTAGAGGGGTGTGAAATATATCATTTCCTTTCCAAGAATCACCACTGTTGCCCCAAAATACCAAAAGAAAGAGAACTGGTAACACACTCAGCACTTCTATCACAATGGGGGAAAAACCCTTACGAAACCAAAAGTCGGTAATGGCCAAAACAAAATCCTAAACATAGAAATGTCAAAACCTGAAAAGGCATAGCATGCATATTAGCCATACCTGTCCAACATTCCATCCTGGCACAAGGAGATATTTTAATCACATCAGGTGGATCAACAGTAATGTTCATGCATACAACCAGAGCAACCATCCCAGTCTTCATCTGCAGCAGAATGTTCCCAACTTAAAAAATCAGATCAGTCAAATGGTATGTTTTTTTCATCAGCTCTCAATAACAATGACAACATTTTCTTAAAAAACGAATTAGAAATTGACGAAGATAACTCCAACAAAGAAGAGTGCTGAATAAAAAAAGACGGAGATGCAAGTGGATTGATGGAAAACTTCCCAGAGGGGAAGCATTATAAATAGGTGATGGCACATTCGATATGAAGAATACAAGATGTAACATGTGATTATAAACCTTTGATACTTTGAGACAACCAAGGTATGCAAGTGAGAAGCTTCAAAAGTGGGCCAGTCAGATCCATGAAGTAAGGAAAGCTGAAGTTTGAGAGTTGGGACTACACAATCAGCAGGGCCAAGAAGTACATGGAAGAAAACCAACGACAACAGTCACTCAGGTCTTCCCGGCAGTATGGGTCTGGAAGGAAACCGATCTTTTTTCCTCCTGTTGGGCATCTTGAAGTTATTGTAAATTTGTAATGTAAATTTCAGCTTATTCGTGGACTCTGAACTGATTACTTCATGTATCATATACAGCAACCAATCCTAGTAATCTCCAATTCAGCACACATGTATTCAAGGAATCCGCACAATACGAAAAGATCCACAATTTCCGAAAACAACAGTAGCACGAAACAAACAAATGAGAGCATACTCGATCCTTAGGCCGCCATTTCGAGACAAAGCCAACCTCAGCAGGCTGAGAAGACGAAGAAGCCTCAAAACCATCGTGCCGTAGCTCACACAACACAACTGTCTGAGGCAAATACGCCATACTCGTCACACCAGTATCAATCGTAGAAGTCATATTACTCATCACCACATTCCCACACACACCGCCACTACTGCTACAAGCAGTCTCCTGCAAGTCCCTCCTAAAGCCTCCTCCGCCCTCATCGCGACTCGAACACTCGTCCAAGTGATTCGAAACAGGGACAGAAGAATGCGAAAACCTAGTCGACATCAAATCTCCCAATGCCATCCAAATCCAACCACAAATACTATTTACACACCCCACCGAACAACCCCCAATTTCAATCAATCAAAACCAAATAACACTAAACATAACTCGAATCAAAGCAATCGTTCAATCAATCGAGGATGCCGCTCAACCAGCGGCGAAGGGAGGAGATGAATCGGATGAAAGATTGCGAATCCAGCTCCGCGAAACCCTAGGTTTGCGGCGGAGGAGTAGCGGTGGTGGACACCCTAATCGGAGGCGGGAATCGGCGGCGATGAGGCGATGGCGGCGGAATGTGAGAGTGTGGTGGTGGTGTTGTGTTTGTGTGCGCGCTTTGCGAGTTTTTGGGATTTTTGTGTGTGAATGAGAAAGAAATTGATGAGATAAAAAAGGGGTGATTGGTGTGTTTATTTACTGTGTTTATTTTGGAATGGTTGCGTCCATAAGTAGATTCAATTCTTTGCATCTATTGGTGCTGGTGGAGACGCCATGTTTGGGAAGTGACTATAGTCGAGAGTGAGTGTACTCGTAAATTATGATTGGGTAGGATTTGGTTGGTTTATTTAGATAATTCGAGATCATGTGTATTGAGTGTGTTAATTATTTAAAGATTGTTTCAATTCAAAATAAATGAAATATAAAGACAATCAATTTTAGGTGACAGATGATGCATAATGTTGACAAATCTATCACAGTGTTGTTCACATTATGGATGTGTAATATTGAGAAAACTTGAATTTTTCAGTCTTCTCAAAATATTTGTTATATGATAAATGATGCATGATATTGAAAAAAAAATATATCGGTTATTTCTTGTCAGGTTATTATTATTGGTTCGTATCTGACTTATAGAATTTGTTATAGGGAGGGAAACGGCTACTAACCAAGGAAGTCTATCAAGTCATCGATGCACTTCAACTACGAAGTGCGAATAAGGTGATAAATATTTTATGTTGAGATTCGATTACAATATAGTTCAATCGCAAAGGAATAGCCACCGGATAGACTCATCGGAATAACTCGATCAAGAGCATAGTTTGTCATCGAATCAGCTATACACGTACTAAAGAAACAAGGGGAGAACCTTTGTCGAGCCATCAATTATGAGGCCATTTTTTTCTTAGCAATCAACATCAGACAATAAACATGAACAATAGACGCAAATAACATATGACCTAAAAGGCTAAGAACCTAGTACAACCCAAATAAGTAACGCAAGCCTTTAGGTCAGGCCATGACATCACCAATTCGTCATTTCGTACATACAAGGCATCAGCTGCGAATGCATCAAGAACATTGGCTTCAATCTTGGGGCTCCTAACTTGCTTCGAGAATCCTGCCAATCACTCATCGAAACAAAAGACCAAAGCTAGCATTCCAATTTGTCAGAACCCTTTTCCGGAAATGTTAACCATTGCTTGGAGACAAAATCGTTGAGCCAACTATAATATAATGAGCTAAGTTGGTAAGGTTTTTTATTTGATAGATAATCATTTAAAAAATTATAACTTCTAAATAATCATATTTTAGCATCAAGTCTTATCTTACGAAGATAAAAACCCAAGAAACCACAAAGACTTTATCATAGAAAGGTAAAGATCTAAAAAGTCATTCAGGTTTATTTTGGATAGGTTAGTTATAAAAATCTACATGTAAATATAGACCGAAACTTGTATATAAAAGGATGTTGACTCATTTGCCAAACCAACCAATTTAAATACAAAATCATCTCTTTTGAAATCCACATATATTGTTAGTTTGGAGTTTCTATTCTCTTTCGGTGTTCTTACTTTTGGCTTTTGCCATTTGGAATTATGCTGAGCTTCGTTGTGTGAGTAATTTGAGTGTCGTACGGGTTGCAAAACCCAGTAAAACCCTTCTATGTCATCATACCAACGACCTGAATGATTACTACAGAATCCGGCCATCAGATCTCTTGCAAAGTTATGATCAACAACAGGAAATGCAACGAGAAGATAGCAGTTCCAAGCAACTTCTTTGACCAACATGATACACGGGGAGAGACAACAAGATGTTGGCTCATCCCCAAGTGCTTCAGTTGCAACAACTTGACCCGAGTCTGAGCATCTTATTCGCGTTAACGTTTATTACAACCGATAAAAGACATACATTGATTGAGGATCATGTTGTACAACTGGCCTTGATCATGCAAATTCTTTTCACATCTTTGACATGATGTAGTCCATCGCGTCAACAAGGAAGTCTACAGATGACAAAGAAAACCAGTCATCGGATGGATGCCGAAATACATTACGCAACAAGTGCTAGAAGCAACTACATACCGGCATCTTCCTTGGTGATACACAAGGGAGGAGTGATTCTGAAAACATTTCCATAATATCCTCCTTTTCCAATCAGAACTCCCATTTCTGGATAAAAAAGAAAAGCTTCATCAGCAAAATAAGCTCCGAGGTGGAGACAAAAGAACCAGATGATTACTAAGATATGAGATGAGTAGAGGAGGATTGATACAAACCTTTCATCTGGTCCATCACATGAATTGTTTCAGCAGTTGCTGGTGTCTTCTGCTGGCGATCAGTGACAAGCTCAACTCCAAGCATCAGGCCCCTTCCCCTTACATCGCCAATCACTGCATGATCAACAATAGCGAAGATTAATCTGAAGGGCATGAACTAAGCAGAGAAATTTATACAAGAAATGTTTGATAGATGAATGTCTGTGTGTGTGGAGAGCATATCATGATGTTTGGAAGGGAACTCCCCGGGAACTATACCAGAAGCTGCTTCATTTGTTATCATCAGTCTAGTTTCATGTTTTATAGTAGAGGCTGATAGTAATGTTGTTTCGACAACTTATAATTACTAATAAACAGCACACATGATTCAATATAGTGTGTTGATTGGGGAAGGTATAAAAGGGATCATACATTCATATTTGTCCATCAAGGCAGTGAGGCGTCCTTTCAGGTAAGAGCCGACAGTGAGGGCATTCTCTTGCAGATTTTCCTTCTCAATCACTTTCAGAACAGCATGCCCTGCGGCCGTACATACAGGATTTCCACCAAAGGTGTTGAAGTAGCTCCTTCGGGTCAAGACCTGTGCAATCTCTGGAGTGGTAACCACTGCACCCAGAGGTATGCCATTTCCAATACCCTGAGCATATAAATTACAATTAAGTTTCACAAATTGTGGTGGGAAAAAGGGTTCGCCAGGTATATGGTAGACAAGAAAAAAAGAAGAAGACTGACCTTTGCCATTGTTACTATATCAGGCACAACACCATGACCCTCGAATCCCCAAAAATGACTACCTGTGCGAGCAAAACCAGCCTGAACCTCATCAGCAATGCATAGTCCCCCCGCTTTCCTTATTATTTTATATACAACAGGCAAGTAATCTGGGGCCAGTTCAACGATTCCACCGACACCCTGTCAATTTATAAGACATTGCATACCAAGAGAACATCTCAATGATAGATCAGAGAGAAAGAGTCCTCAGTCCTCATAATGAAAAAATAAAAAACTATAGGGTTGTCAAGGCACAATCACCTGAATAGCTTCAGAAACAAATCCTGCAACATGACCAGATGTCCCAAAATTGATAATGTCTTGTACATCCTTTGCATACATCTTTCCATCTGATCCAAATAAACCTCTGTACGGATCAGGGTTTACTGCATGATGAACTCCGCTCTGTCAATAACAAGAGTGTCGTTAAGCACTTCACCACTATACTAACAGTGCACATAGATCGGATCCTACTTTTATAGGTCACTCTTCTTGAAAAAATGTATTCAAGGTTTACAAACAGAATATGTAGTTCATTCAGCGATTCTTGCAAGTGCCGGTGCATTGCAACCATACCTGGATTACGTTGAACTTCCAATTAGCCTGAGCAGTTGCACTCATCGTCCCAGCCGCATTCCCATGGTAAGAGTTCCTCAGGGAGATTATGTCATGACATCCTGTATATAGCCTCGCTATCATCAGTGCCAGCTCATTTGCTTCTGTACCAGAATTTGTGAAGAATACCACCTGCAAAAGATAACTCTAAGAGACTGCCAGCATCCATTGATTTCATACTTGTAGTTTTTTTTTTTGGGTGTTTGTGTAGAAGAGTTTCAGGATGCCATCTCTTAGATGATCAGATTTCGTAGTTCTGTCCTCAACAGCCATACATACAAAGGTAAAGAATGGCATCTAATGATTTTATCATTTCAGCAAACAAGACCATTAAAACATAAGGGGAAAAGAAACAAAGCCAAAGCACATTGAAACATGCTGAAGTATCATTTATTTAAGTCCAAAAAGCACAAACAGCTGCGAGGAACATATTTAATCTCCTATCATACAAAAGGGTGCAAAAGGGTCTTCATTGGGCATGCCACAAAAATGAGAGTCAAAACAGGGAAGGCTTACATTGAGATCTCCCGGCAATTTGGAGGCCAATGCCTCAGCGAAATCAGCGATCGCAGGGTTCAGGTACAAAGTGGTGGCATGCTGGAGCCGTTTGGTTTGGTTGACAATGGCATTGACCACATCAACATGGCAGTGCCCGCAACAAACCGTCGCAATCCCTCCAAATCCATCAAGATATCTACGACCGTTCTCATCAAACAAGTATTGCATCCTTCCATCTACTATGTTAAGCTGTCAAAATCATCCATACAAATGCCAATGTAAAACGTTCTGTAGAAAGTTATAGCAAGAACATGAAATGGATTCTTTATTCAATCACGTAGAGTTAATCCACTATATGATGGAAAAACATGGGTTATTCTCTATTAAAAAATATTTCCACCAAAAGTTAACTTCCCGATGAATTAGCAAACGCCATCAAATACTTTACGTACACCACTCTTCCGAGGGATAAGTTTAGTTATCTGCTTATGTATAGGGTTACCAGATACCTTATACATAAGCAGAGTGTTTTAGTCACGGTTTGAGTCCCAATGAAGCTAATCACTGTATTCGTCCAAAGCATCCTTTCCTTGAATAGACACCTTTGATGACGCTTGCCACCTTTAATCAATGCAATAGTCCTAGGCATACTTTCCATTTTGCCCATGGATAATAGTATAAAGATCATGCAAGCATAGTTACAAAGATGCTCCCAGGATGCCCCATTCATACCGAGTCAGACATGGGCCCATAAATCAACGGCCAGCAACCCATGCCTCAAAATTTAGGAAAAATAGCATTTTAACTCTTTGAATTTTTGATTTTTGCTTTTTTTAATTTTGAAAATAAACACTAATCTCGCGCACATGATCCTTAAAAAATATATTTTTTCATAGATAATCCATCTCCTCCGAAAAAAAAAGAGTGTTTATTTCTAAAATTAAAAAGGACAAAATCCAAAAAAAAATTCAGGGTTAAAATGCATTCCCCCCCCCCCCCCCCAAAAAAAAAAAAAAAAACAAAAAATTAATCAAATTTCTATTGTCACCCATCATGTGGGGCCAAGAATTATAGGTGTATTTGGTACACTTGGACAAGATATATTATTATCTGTCATGCTCTGCCCATATTCATCCACCCCCCACCACTAAACCTCAAGTCGCCAGAGAGGCACAAGTCACTGTCTCGCACACAGACACTCTCAAGACAATACTGCATCTACTAAGGTTTTAACATTATCATTTGTTCTGCCTTCAAAACCAAGCTAGAACCACCCAACTAGTATCTCGCAACGTCTTTGTTGCTCTCTACATAATCAAGGACTCATATGTCATGACGATTACACTGTTGACTCTCACATCGATTAGAAATTAAAATATAAGGTCACAACTAAGTTTGTTTTGCCCCCAAAAAATAACGTAGTTAGTCAGAATCATGAAGCTCTCTATTGTTATATGATAATCACATAACTTAGAACATAAGTTCGTGTTAAAGATACATCGCATAGTGTATGTTTTGTTTATCACATGATACACTCGTCGCTAATCCCTCAACAATTCGACACTACTTACTCTCTGCATGAGAGAAGATTTATTTACAGCCTGACTTATCTATGGTTTATACGAATTCAGATAAAATGATTTAAATATGAAAGATCACATCCTGAATCAATCAAACAATAAAAAATATACAAGGCTTACAGGTTGTTTATAGAAGGTGAACATGGAAGGGCTGAGATACTCCTTCCTCTTCCTCAAGATCTCCTCCGCCGACGGCCCCTCGTACTTCGGCGGCGTATAATCGAACGCCGGCAACCTCGGAACCACCACATCACCACCACCCTCATTCACCACCGCTGTCGCAGCCTGCGACGTCAATCCCCTTCGCCCCCTCCCAAATTCCGACAATGCTCTTCGAATCATCGTCGATTTCGATCCCATTTATCCGCCCTCTCACCACCGATCCCGAGAATCAATGGATTTTGCGGCGATGAAATGGAGATGAGAAGAGAGGAGGAATCGCGTGACAGGAGGCGAAGGAGAACAGGTGAGCGGAAATATAGTAGAAAGGGAGAGAAAAAGACGGACGTTACGTTATTGGGATCTGAAACAAGGAACGTTACGGTATTGGGATTTGAAAGGGATCTTAAAAAGAGGGACGTTATGTTATTGAGGCGTTACGATTATTGGGATTTGAAAGAAAAAAAAAGTTACGTTATTGAGATCTGATTCATCTGTCATTTACGTGTGTTTTGGACTCATTGGTTGCGTTTGTGTTTTGGGGTTAGATTTTCATTGTTTATTTAAACAAGATTTTTTATTTTTGTTCAGAGTTATCTACAAGTCGAATTTGTTAAATTAGGATTGGAGCTTAGATGTATTTATAGTTGTGGTTAGATGAAGTAATTTTCATGAATATCCGATTGGGTGCATATTGGACAAACATGTACCATACTACTCTGATGCAAAGAGCCATGATAGGGATAAAGTTGATAAATGCACCATTTGATATTATATAGAAAGGTCATAATATAGACATATGAACCAATTGGGCTACCGTATGCGTTATGATTATTTTTTCGAGCTATGATATTACAGTAGATACCCATTCAACTATCCGTACAAAAAAAACTTCAAGCCTGATCAATAATTTGTCTTGGTTGTAAAAAAATTCCTAGCATAGTATACATATAATATTTCAAGAGTGGAGTGTGAGCAACAATTTCGTACACGTTTTACAAGATCAAGTCTACGTGTAAAATATATCTCTATGCTTGAGCCTTTAAACTAACTAAAGTCTCCACTGGTCCACGACCACGACTAGCTTGTCATTTTCTGGGAGAATAAATCAAGTTTGGTAAAGCGTCGTCTAGCTATTGCAACGCGTAACAAGTGTGAGCTACGACCACCCAAGAGTCCCAGCACAGCATCTCATACAGTCACGCTGTTCATATGTTCTTCATTTCGTTGCGTGCTGTGCCTGTGCATAGCACGTCGCTTGCACTGGACGGGTGCCATGTTTGTATAGGGAGATTAAAGAATCTTGTTGCGACCCTCTCCCCGTGGCATACCACACGATTTATTCCATATCGAACCAGTACAAGTTTCGAACAAACGGCTCTGCTCGAATACGATGACTTCCACGATACATAAACTCCATCGGCTGATTATAGGACGCCGCCGATATTCCATGCTTTTTACAAGTGCAGTTTGTTAACGGACACTTGATTAGAAGATGGCAAATGGCACTAAGGACCAAAGGCCATGGGTAAAATTTACGGAAGCTCAAATGGCACCGCGCATGTTACTGCACTTGGACTAATGCTTCTGTCTTACCTAAAGATAAGCAGGCGAGGTTGATACTCGATTCTGGAGTCTTCTGTGGGAGGTCGGCTGGATCAGGATGCCTCGTGTCTCTCCGGATTAGAGGTGTTCAGATGCCTCTTTGCTGATGATGCTGGCATTAGGTATCGGTGCCATCCAAGGAACTCTGGTGCATCAGTGGCTAACCAATACCAATCTAGCATATTCAAATTGAAGAGAGATAGCTAGGGTTTTCGATCATGGAATCTTCATCTTGACAAGAAATTATCGACATTATCAAATCTATAGCACAAATACAAGTACAAGGGCGCTAGCTCAGCTAGGTAGAGCAACTCCTTTCTACGCGCGCCGAAGTTTTTCAAGGGAGTCCAACATGCAATCAAAAACCAATTTGCTATTAGATAGAAAAAGTTTGATTTCTATATAATGAATATACCAAGATTCAACGAGACAGTCAAGTACTCAAGTTCTATTTTCTCATAGAAATAAGATAAGAGTTGCTTCATTTATTGATTTTTTTGATTTCTCTTTTTATAAGTCATTGTCGAATCTTATATGAAGTCATTCAATCTCTTTTCTTTTAAAGGATTTTGTCTTAGTACAATATAAATAGGAGTAAAATCATTTTGGTCAATTTGTTTAATCATATAACAAAAGAGTACGTAAATGAGATTCCAATTTTCAATTTCCATAGATATTCTTCCTTTTTTGATTGGATGTGATGTGGAAGAGCATGTTAGCCGATAATCCTGACTTTGAAGGGCTAAGAAGATCACATAAGAAAAACAAAGGAAATCACGCATGAAGAAAAGTAAATCTGACCAGAAACAGTGTCTTAGTTTGTTAGGCGTCGAAAAGAAAGAAAAGTTTGCCTAGACTGTCCTGTTAGGCGTTCCACCGTTTTCTTTCTCCTTTAAATAGAATGTAGATTGTTTATAAAATTAAGAGCTGAGGGATAGAGCTCATAGCTCGAAGGTAGAGTAGAGATCAATAAAAAAAAAATCGAAAATCGAAAAATTTCTCATAAATTCTTTTGCCTCACCACGCACCACCAACTCGATTCAAGCTAACAACAATGTTCATTGAGAGAGTTCAGCACAAGAGAAGATTCACAACAAAACTTCAAAGAGGTATGATAAGATTATTCACTTACCACGATCGTAAAATATACAGGAAAATTTTTGTTTCAGATACCAATCCAAATATCTCAGAAGTCATGTTATCATGTTATTCTGTGGTATACTTTGCCGTCTGCTCCTTCAGGTTCCGTTTAGATCTTGACTGGACATCAAATACGCTTACTTACAGGCTTACCTCAGTAAACCAAACACTTGCTTCTGTTGGGAGGCCCGTGACGACAAACATGTGAAAAAGGCATTCTTCATGTGGGTGTCTGTAACGCCCCGACGAATCCTCGCTATCGGGTCGTTATCGAAAAACGCTTTCCAGACTCAAGGCTGACCACACAGACCAATACTAGTCCTTTCAGTATGTTTTGTCCTCATTTGCAAACATTAAATACGCTTGCTTACAGGCTTACCTCAGTAAACCAAACACTTGCTTCCGCTGGGAGGCCCGTGATGACAAACATGTGAAAAAGGCACTCTTGATGTGGGTGTCTGTAATATCCTGGTCAATCCTCGCTATCGGGTCGTTACCAAAAAACGCTTTCCAGGCTCATGACAAACTTCACAGAAGGTCACCCATCCCAGCATTACTCCACGTTAAGCACGCTTAATTACGGAGTTCGAAAGTGATGGGTTACTGAAAAGAAAGGTGCACCATGTTGGTACAGATAGTACTATCAAACTATTGAAGCAGATCCTTTCAGTGTATGACAACGCTTTGAGCTGATCTACCATGCTTCAACTATGTGTCTATCAGGACGGTTGGTTTCGAGGGGTGAAGGATGTCACAAAATCTAAAAAAAAAGAAGCTTTTGATGTCAGCCTTATGAGAGAACATGGTCATCAAGGGATTCCACCGAGAAGTGCTCATACAGTTAGCACATACAATCACATCATTCCTCCTCCAAGACCCACCTATAGAAAAAACATGCCCACATCCGAAAAGCAACCTTGAATTGATAAACTCGACAAGCATAATCACTAGCTTTGGCCTCATGGGTTCCAGTCAGATTACCATTGTCAAAATGTAATACCCAATTTATAGATCTCAGGTTTCAGCACCATCAAGGATATGAAATCACAGCAGAAGCCTCAAAAATCCAAAGTTTAGGCTAAAGACTGAAGTGGGAAACATTAAGTAGCAGGTCCGGGAAATTAGTGACAATTGATCAGTTGGTGTTAATGTGTTCCCGATGCATCAAAATGCGGTCTTATAACAAGGAGAAACCAGCGTAACAAAATAGCCTCGGCCATCAGATCCTTCATCATCATGCAACCAACTGGTGGGGAACAGAAAATTATGCATGAACCATAACTGAAATGAGAGTTTAACAAATTTTCAGGACAAAGAGACAGATGGGCTCACTTTCTCATGATATGCAAGCCACCTTTTCCCTTGAAGCAATTTATCCAGTTCCTGCTAAAGGCGCTTTCACCCACCTATCACCAACCAACAATCACGGAATCATTTACCAAAACGAATGTAAACAGGAACAGCAGCAACAAAATATTAATGAAGTTCCATACCCTTTGCATCCACATCTTATTTTGCATCACTCTTAGCTCTTGCAAATCTGATATTTCGATCGGCTATCGACTCATATTGGCCGTTCCAATGGTATACATGGAAGGTTTCATAGGAAAGGCTTTCATCATGGAGACTGACGAGAAGCCACCGAACTTCAGAGCTGGAGTGAGCATTGAAGCCTTCAACGGGAGATATTCATGCTCCATCAATGTCTTCCTAGGAAGTGTGAAGGTTTGGGATTCAAGCCATAGCTCCAAGCTTTTCACAAGTGATGAGTGCATCCTGGAGCTAACTAAGGATGGGGATTTGCACCTGAAAGGTTCAGACGAGAGAGTAGGATGGCGGACTGGGACGTCAGGACAAGGCGTGGAGGTAATAATCGGGAACAAGGGCGTATTTCGCCAATGCGAAATCAGCATTTGCCAAGAAATGAATGCCAATATTTCATACAGAGACAAATTTCTAAAAATAGAAGAGCTTATGGTATTGATTCTGATCCTTTTCTATTCTGTCAAAATCACAGAAACTGAAACTACTGGAAACAGGCAACTTAGTCCTTGTTGATGCGGCCGAGAGAATCATGTGGCAAACTTTCAACTTCCCAACAGATGTCCTACTCATGGGACAAAGGCTTAGCGTGGCCACTCGCCTCACTTCATATCCAAGCAATGCCACTTTCTTTTACTCCCTTGAAATTCAGCACGAGAAGATAGTTCTATACTGGAGTTCAGGTGAACCGAAGTATTCATACTGGGAATTCAAGCCTTCCAAAGGCAGAAACATCACCTTTGTCGAATTGACTTCTAGAGGACTGGAGTTGTTCGACGACAACTTCGAAACATTTGCACAGATCACATCAACAATGTCTGCACCCATCAGGTTCCTCAGATTACTGAACACCACTGGCAATATTGGATTATATTACTACGACCCCGACAACAACAGCTTTGAAGCATCATTTCGAGCACTGAACGAAATATGTGACCTCCCATTGGCATGCAACCCTTACGAAATTTGCACAAGAAGCAACACATGTTCCTGTATCAGCTCACTGCCAAAGGAACACAGCACCACTTCAGACTGCATTCGCGGTATCAAAAATAGCTTATGTGGCAAGCATCAAGGGGAAATGCTCGAACTCAATAGCATTACCAATGTGCTAACAAGTAGTGCCTCAACAATAACCAACATTACCAAGCAAACTTGTGCAACTCTATGCCTAAACAAGTGCACTTGCTCTGCAGCTCTATACATCTCTAGCAAAGGCGACCCTTTGAAAACCCAACAATGTACCTTCTATGATATAGTTCAAGGAGCGAAAGAGGTAGAGACGGGAACCGGGTATAGTTACATGGTTAAGGTGCCAAAAGGGTCCGGCGGAGATTATCCTAGGACCCATTTGAGGAAATGGGTTGTGAATTTGATCATAGTCGCTGATATAGCGATTTTTGCTCTTGTTCTTGGAGGCGTTGGGTACTACATGATTTGGAAGCGAAGAAAAAACTAATCTTGCTTTACAGAACCGATCATATAATAAATTAATCGGCCGGTTGTGAATCCAGACAATTAATTCGTATTTTTTATAGAGTTGATTTCTCATCTGTAGAAAAAAAAAAACATAAATATATACAACGAACCTAATTAGAAACTTATCAATATTGAAATTCAAAATTACAGAATCAAAGACTCACCACAACCCAACGAACCCTAGAGACGAAATTACACAAACAAACAAAAATGAAATCAAACTCACCGCAACCCAGCAAACCCTAGAGAGGAAAATACATAAACCCATTGAGCTCCGAAGCCCAGTTGTTACTTTCATTTTTGATAACCTAAATGACAAAATACGTCAACATCTCATTGTTATTTGAACTAGTTGTTTATGTCAAAAACTAGTGCATCTCACGCCTCAAGTTACTGCTTTTAGTGCTTCCTTATTATTCGCTTATGTTAAGATGGAATTAATCCATATAAATAAGATCGCCTAGGATTAGGGTCTTCCAGGATTAGGGTCTTCTAGTTGATACACACGCTAGGGTTTCTCTCTTGCGATGGGATGCCAGAAAGATGTAACGTATGTTCAACTGGGGACCATAACCTTCATATATATATAATGGTGCTTAACCCTAATTAGTCCATCATCAATTAGGATCAAGCCCGTAAGTATCTACACAATTGGGCCATATACTCTATATGACGATGTATTGGCCCACTTAATATTAATATCCATAGGACCACTAATATTTGGACCAAACTGTAACATAGCACATAACATACAATTAATCCGTATAATTAAATTGTCCATGTACATATAATATGAGTCCATTAATCCAACATAATTAAAAACTAGTGCATCTCACGCCTCAAGTTACTGCTTTTAGTGCTTCCTTATTATTCGCTTATGTTAAGATTTCGTCAAAATAAGTTTGTTGCAGTATTGCTAAGAATGGCCTACTGGAAGTATTAGAGCAGCAGAAAATGTAGGAGTTTGTTATGATATTTCCTGTAAGTTCGTTGTTTTTGTTAGTTTGAGGACATCCAGAAAATTAGATTTGCCTTCTCGCTTCCTAGTTGTTGTTTTGGTTCTATTTCTTCTTCTGTGCAAGTGTCTATTGTCACAGTTTAAAGATTCATAACGTGGAACCATCAAACAACTCTCAGCATACTTTTCTTAAGTTTGTTAGTTTTGAGTCGATTATTCATGTTTCAAGACAATTTTCCAGCAAAGCTATTCTATATGAACTTTTCGTCCTTATTCGATCGAAAAATGAAAAACACTATTAGCTTGTGTATACATATCCAAGTCATGATATGACTAAAGTTTGCATTC
The DNA here is from genome assembly GCA_001925005.1 of Drosera capensis. Lineage (NCBI taxonomy): Eukaryota > Viridiplantae > Streptophyta > Magnoliopsida > Caryophyllales > Droseraceae > Drosera > Drosera capensis. The sequence goes on from LIEC01007666.1 coordinate 21,434, forward strand.
GATGTACGAAACCACTAGTACAAGGTTGAACCAAGTATCAACTTCATATACATATCTTTCAGGAAAAAGCGAAGCGAAATCGAACTCCTCTGCTTATTAATACTGCGAAGTGTACAAGAAATATGTTGCTGCCCAAAAAGCATGCAAGTCTTTGACATTTTTCATTGATGCGTGGAAAAATAGTGCTCCCAAAAGTTATCGGCGGTGAAGGAATATTCCAAATAAGAAAACGGAACTAGCTTGGATACTTCGTTGATGTACTACCCTGCACATACATATGTGATAAGTTATATATGGTCCCAGGTACAGAATTTCCATGGCGAGAATTTAATCATGATACTTAAAGATTGCAATGCATATGAATGAGAAATCCGAATGAGCATCGATGTTTTCTTTGATCTTGTACATTGCATATTTATCCTTTCATGGAGTATTAACCATGTGAATTATTAATTAACAAATCAAAATTGCAACAAGAATTGTCATCAGTCAAGATTTCTGTCATCTAGGAAGACGTTTTACTAATTCAGATGTTCCATTGATTTTGGTGAAATAAGATTTAAGATCACAGTGTACAAGTATCTCATGCGATCTCTCATGATAGGAGATCTTGTTGATATTCTTTCTTCTCGATCGATAGGAACAAGTTTATGAAGATCAAGACAGTTACATGTCATTTATTTTTATCTAGTTGAAGTGCTTTGCATGGGAAAACTTGATTTTGTAACTTACGTTATTGTGGTAGTTCTTTAACCTTATTGGGACGGTTGACTAAAAGACATCGAATTGTTGACAATGATATAGTACATTGTTTGTTTTATGTCATGGGAACTGGTACGAGGTACTAACATTTGTTCCTTCGCTTTTATTTTATTAGACTTTGCCCGGATAATATTTTGTTCTAATTGATAATTGATTTTTTTTATTATATATATGACATAATATTTATAGATTAACAACCTTGAATTAACATTGTCATATTTGTGAAGTTGAAACCAAATTATTTAGTTTTATGACTCATGACTCAAAAAGATGGAAAAACATTAATTTGCTTGCTAATCCAGTTGGTTGATTGTCAAATTTCAAATTATAAAATCGAAATTGACTCAAGACTTAAATTACTATTGAGAAGAAAAATACTGCTTTTGTCTGTCAAGTTGAAAACACATTTGTGAAGAAACGTCAGAAGTTTATTGTTGCATCTGTGAAAGAGTTTGATAAAATTTACAGTGATAACTTTTTTTAAATGGATTAAGCACTAGCACCATTAAAATGAGAAAAGAAAATGAAATTGTAGAATGTTGAAGATAAAGTGAAGACGTAATGAACAGTATTTTATAAGGACCAACAAAAAATAGCCTACATTAGTATTATATACTCCCTCCGTCCCATAATAAAAACATATACGTATTTTGAACTATTCTATATATATGAATACAAGTCTCGTTTTCATATCAAATTATGTCCAATCGTCCCACAACATGTATTAGGTTGAACTACATAATTTACACAATCATTGATATTTTACTATAAATTTATAAAAAAAAAATAACGTTTGAACATCGTTACATATGTATCAAATCAAAATATTACGATCATTTTGGGACGGAGGGAATATGTATATTACTACCTCCGTCCCATGAAAAAACAATGTTGGGTTAGGTCAACAATAAAATTATTCAAGTCACGAATCGTCCGTGGGATAATTTTACGCAAAATTATCGTGAAACAGTAATGGTTTGTACTTCAATTCCAAGCAAGTGACGTAAATTTTTTACATCATTACGACGAAAAACAAAACTCTTCAAAATACAATGTTGTATTTTTATGGGATGGCGGGAGTAATATATTTATATTGCATTTGTGAAAGAATTTAAGAAGTTTTTTGTAATAATTTTTTTATTTATTAAAACACTTCCACCACTAAAATGAGAAAAAAAAAATGTAAAATGTTGAAGATGAAATGAAAAAATAAAGCCAATATTTGTATAATATATTTATTATGATTGTTAAAAAATAATAATATCATTTTGATTCTCAAATTTGACAAAATAAATGAAATAGCAACCCAAATAACATCCCATTCTTTATCCAAATTCCGTCCATTTTCAGCATTTTGATAAGAAAATAACTACTCCCTCCATTCCGAAATATAGACAACGGTTTGACCTGATATACGGATTTATGTGTGTTGAATTTGTGTGAAATTTGATGAAGAAAAAATATTTTTTTTATAATATTGGGATTTAGTATAACAGTTATGGGGAAGATAGTGGATATACGATACTACATGATGATCGTTTTGATATTTTTTTTATGTGAAAAAGTTTCAAAATATAATATGTTGTATATATTTTGAGACGGTCCAAATAAATAAATATTACCTATATTATGGAACGGAGGGTGTATATTGAATGTGGAGTGCATTGTCAATTTATATATAAGTTGTCGTTTAGATTGCCAAAATACTAATATGGCAACCGGAGTTAGAGGTCGTAGGTAGAGTAGCAGACTTGTTTTTATGTATTCTGAGTGAATTATATTTTTAGATCTTTTTATAAAAATAAAATTATCAAATTATGATTATAAACAATTTAATTATCAAATATGATTTTTTAAAAAATATAATGAGAAAAGGTACATGATACTATTCTCAAAAGAAGGCATTTTAATGTCATGCGTCGGATGAAGACATAGAACGCCTTTGGTGCAATGAAAAAAAGTACGTGATTTGATCTCATCGTGTTCAGATCGGCTCAATCCTATACTCGTATCTTGCCGCTTGCTTACGACCAGGAGACAAGGTATGAATTTCTTTAGTTGGTCATATGCTTTGGTTCAAGAAAGGGCTCGATTACAAGATAGATTGTGCTGGTCAATTCAATATTTGGAGAAAATAGATCAAAAAATTTAGTTCTGGGAGTGTGATTCTTATGGTGTGAGAATCAATCTTCAACAATGAGGTGGGATTGAGATCAACGGAGCTGAGTGCGGGGAGGAGAAGTGGGGGAGAAGAGTGTTGAGAGCAAGAAAGGGGTTAGGATTAAGGTGAGGTGGGGAAAAAATGTATAACGAGGAATTAAATTGAGGGGGTGATATCTGTTTAAAAATAAATATTTAAAATAATATTTTTAAAAAACTATCACATAATAAACCCATTATGGAAAGAGGAAAGCAATCAATGAAAGTTGTATTGGATTCAATTTGTTAGAATAAAATATATTCACTTCGTCCCATATTTTTTTACAACATTTTATCTAATCGAAATGTCCTAAAATATTTGTAATATTTTTTCATTTGAAAAAGTTATGTCATCAAAAATATAATTTTATTCTTACTTCATATTAAATCATATCACTACATTATCTTTTTCCTTTTTCACGTTTCACTTCCTTCTCTCATAAAGATAAACAAATAAAATGATCAAAATTCAATCTTTCACCTAAATTCGTATGCCTAATCAATTTGTTGTAAAAATTTTGAGACGAAGGAAGTAAAATTTTTTTCAATAATTATATTACGGACAAGAAATGTACAAATACCAAGTGTCATACACTGGACCTAGACAATAAATTCCTCACACTACTGGATTGCGGCTCACGTGAAATCTACACGACATAAACCATTACAGTTTCAAAAGATAGATTACACTAGGAACAAACAAGTTGAACAAAATCACGTACTTTTTTTTTCATTGCATTAAAGACGTCTTGCGTCTTCATCCCAACTAAAGACTTAGGACATCTTCTTTTCTACTGAAGACACAGGATGTCTTCTTTTGAAAATGACGTCATGTGTCTTCTTTCACTACAGTTTGAAAAAAGATCTATTTTGATAATTAAGTTGTTTGTAATCCTTGTTTAATAATTTTATTTGTAAAAAAACCAAAAAATATAAATGACTCATGTATTCTTTCACCTAAATTCGTATGCCTAATCAATTTGTTGTAAAAATTTTGAGACGAAGGAAGTAAACTTTTTTTCGATAATTATATTACGGACAAGAAATATACAAATACCAAGTGTGACCTAGACAATAAGTTCCTCACACTACTATATTGCGGCTCACGTGAAATCTACACGACATAAACCATTACAGTTTCAAAAGATAGATTACACTAGGAACAAACAAGTTGAACAAAATCACGTACTTTTTTTTTCATTGCATTAAAGACGTCTTGCGTCTTCATCCCAACTATCTCAGGGCATCTTCTTTTCCACTGAAGACGCAAGACGTCTTCTTGTCTTCTTTCACTATCGTTTGAAAAAGATCTATTTTAATAATTAAGTTGTTTGTAATCCTTGTTTAATAATTTTATTTGTAAAAACCCCAAAAATATAAATGACTCATGTATTCTTCACCTAGAAATTCTTTTGGTTTTTCTTGCGATAATCAACTCTTAAACTCAATGTGAGAGTGTTAAGAGACTGCAACTATCAAACATATTTACACTTAACTTTGGTGTTGTGATGTATTCCCAATGACAACATTATAAGCACACGAAGTGATTTATTTGTGCAATCTGCAATTCACTGATCACAATGTGTCATGTTAATAGTTTTCATCCGCATCGATGTGAACTTTGTAATTAGACCGACAAAGTCTCTATAGTTGGATACAATCAAACACAGATTTGCGAAAGAGTCAAAAACGTGTACAACATGTCAATAGAGCAAGTAAAAAGAGGAGCATAAACAACGATTGGAGATGGTTCACACGGTGAGTCTGAAAATAGAGGATGAACTGCTCAACTTTTGCTTGTTCGTGGAAAATGCTCACCGAATGTCTCCTTTTGAACTTTGGATGTGAATACAGAAGATTCTTCCCCCATGATCTTGCTTAGAAATTAATCTGGAGCAGATTGGTTTTATCAGCGTAAACATTCACAACGGACCTATATGTGTAAGCAAAAAAAAACCCAGTCAAATTTCGAGAGAACCCTATCATTACTCATGTGAGGATAATGTTATTATGAAGTGAGTCACTTGAAATAGACGTCAACCTCAACAATTGGAACGAATTATACTGAAACCCTCAAAATCTTGATAGGAAGACCAGTAGAAGTAGCACTCTTGCTTAACAAATTGGATCACTCACATACTAGTCAGCAACATAAATAGTCTGAACCATGGACTTTTGATAATGTGAAAGAACATACGAGAACAGAATTGACTGCTTGCATATATGAGAACAGAACAGGCATAAACTTGAAGCCTCTTTTGGGCATATAAATACATGGGCATGCATCATCAAATTTTCTCAAGCCAAAAGCATACTACCCAGATAGCTAGATATCTAAGAACATTTACTTTCTTCCTAGCGAGCTTATCTCTGGTAGCTATATGGCTCTGAGCTCTTATTCAGCAAAGCAATTGTTTCCTACTTCTTTTATGTTTCAACAATGTTTAGTTTGGTTGGTACTATTCGGAGCCGCCTCGGCTCAGTTAACATCGACATACTATGACAGCACTTGTCCGAAAGCATTATCGACCATTCAGTCTGAGGTGAAGGCTGCCATTGCCAAGGAGGCACGAATGGGAGCGTCATTGCTTCGCCTTCATTTCCATGATTGCTTTGTTAATGCAAGTGTTCTTCTCATAAAACTCATCTTTAGTTCTAGCAAAATGCAATTTTTTTTCCACTAGCTAACAACAGTACGTAACTAAACACTCAATGGCAGGGATGTGATGCTTCGGTTCTATTAGACGACACCTCAAATTTCACCGGGGAGAAGACAGCTGCGCCGAACTTGAACTCTCTTAGAGGATTCGATGTGATCGACGACATAAAGTCCTCGGTTGAGAGCGTATGCTCCGGTGTCGTGTCTTGTGCTGATATCCTAGCTGTTGCTGCTAGAGACTCAGTTGTCACGGTATCTCCAGCATCTACAATTTCATAGATCTTATCCTTATAAATTGGCGCGATCTCGTAACAAATCATGATGACTTCTTTGCTAAGTCTCACTCTATTGATCAAAACCTTTAACCTTATATAATATGTTTCCAGTCGTCGGTCTAATAACACTAAACTCTGATATGTGTGCTATTTTTGCCCAGCTTGGAGGGTCTAGTTGGACGGTACTATTGGGGAGAAGAGACTCAACCACAGCTAGTCTTAGTGCCGTTACTGCAAATATTCCAGCCCCAACCTTTAACCTAAGCGCGCTAATCTCGTCCTTCTCAAACAAAGGCTTAAGTACTGATGAGATGGTCGCTCTCTCAGGCAAGCCGATAAATATCAGTTTGATATGTTCTTTCGATTTTTTATGTTTCTCTAACTCATGAAAGACCGAAACCTTATGGTTTTCAGGTGCTCATACAATAGGCCGAGCGAGGTGTGTAAACTTCCGTTCCAGGATATATAACGAGACCAACATAAACTCGTCCTACAAAGCATCGCTTCAATCGATCTGCCCTAGCAGTAGCTCCGAAGGCAACGCCACTGCGCCACTCGACACCGTCAGCCCCACAACCTTCGACAATGCCTACTTCAAGGACCTGATTAACCTCAAGGGCCTACTCCATTCTGATCAGCAGCTTTACAATGGCGGCTCAACAGATTCTCAAGTCACCACTTATGGAGCAAGCCAGTCTACTTTCTTCACGGATTTTGCTAGTGCTATGGTTAAGATGGGTAACCTTAGCCCTCTTACCGGATCAAGTGGTCAAGTTAGGACTAATTGCAGGGAGATCAATAGCTAAAATTAATATTGTCACAGTGTGGAACAAGACATCCTTTTAATAAAACTGTGTGACAGAAAATTCGTTTGGGTTAGCTTGTTGATGACCATCATTCCATTTTCCCTTTGTTGTTGTACTGTATACAGGAAAATAAAAGCGATTGCAGTGTTCCATACGTATACGCTCTATATCTGCTGTATTTTTATTTTTTTTTATTAAAAATTTTCTGCTGTATTTTTTTTTTTTAAATTATTTCTGGTGCATTCTAAAGAGTCTGTTTACGTGTACTTGTAGGTCGGTCAAGATAATCATCTAATTCTTCCTATGCTTAATCAAAATTTAGATTGTTTCTTTTCCTGGATAGAATATCCTACCAAATTGAAGCATAGACAATATCACAAAATGGCTTAACAAACGTATCTAATTAAAAAATATGGGTTTGAAGAATTTATATCATGACACATCCAATTTTAGAAATGTGTTTAATAAAAATCAACAATTAATATTAAATCATAGAGAAGAAATGCACCTTAAGATGAGAGTCGATAAATCAACAGGTCCACAAACATCAAGTTGATCCAAATCTCAAAACATATTAGTCACAATCTTTTAATCTTTATTGTTGATTGTTAATCTTTATTAAACACATCTAAATTTACATATATATTACATCCGTTTCATAATATAAACAATATTTGTTTATTTAGGACGTTCCAAAACATATACTCTAACATATCATATTTAGTAATATTTTCACATAAAAAATACCAAAACAATAATAATCTGATGGAGTATGTGTTGGAGTATATGTTCTCGTCTTAAAACATTTATTTCAAATATCATATTTAATAATATTTTCACATAAAAATATCAAATCATAATAATCTGATAGGGTATTCATTATCTTTTCTTGTAATCCTAAACCTTAAACATCAATATCATAAAAAAAAATATTCTTCTTTTTATTAAATGCCACATAAATATATATGACGATAGGATGGAGTACTAAACCCAACTACACTTCAAAACCCATATTTCTACCACCCTTTCAAAATTTTCCCACAAGAAATCTCTGTTTTTCGCCTTCACTTTTCCCTTTCTCCCTCGTTCATCTATCCCAAAACCGACACATTGATCAAGTGGATTGATTGAAATACATCTTTGTATTGTGATCTAAGCTTCTGGGTATTTGATTTTAGACATCTTTGTTTGAGATTTGCTTCAACTTTTGGCCATCTTTCTCTTGTTGGGTACTTTGAAGTCGATCCCTTTTGTTGATATTCTGTGTTTTAGGGTTTTCTTTGTTGGGTTATTGATGGAATGGAGTTTTCTTAAGTTGGGTATCGATAACTGTATGCTGAGTTGGATAATAGATGCTATTTTCATGGGCTTTGTTGTTGGCTCTGAGTCATATTTGAGGGAAATCGGTGTCAATTTGACTGGGCAAACCTAAAAGTTCAACTTGCTTGTTTTTCGATTCTTTGTGTGTGATTCGCTAATTTTCTGTAATCATTGCTGTGATCGAACTTACAAAACGGGTTAGAACTCCAAACCCTAAAAGTTTACGGCCATGTTGATTTTCATGGTAAATTGTGTCAAGTGCTTCCGATTGATGTTTTTTCATGATTTTGACGTATCTTTTGTTGCTTTTATGTGTGTAGCTATCATGGATCGAAGAGTGGGGTTCATGTTTCTCTTGATGTTGGCTCTTAATTTGTTTAGTGATGCTAGGGATTTGCCTTCATCAGATATATCAGGTACTTCCTTCTGTTGTCTATTCATAGTATTTCTGGTTATGATGGATTTACTGGTTCATATATCATGGAGAAAATGTTTGCAAGCGTGTTCGAGAAATTACCTCTTCTTGAGATCCAAATAGCAGAAATGTTCATATATGTGGAAATAACATATTCCTTTGGTGTACTCCTTGCCTGGTTGATGCCTTTTAGATGATGTTATGAGATAATTTCCTCATGCATTGGTGTTTCTGATCCTGATCTTGAGCTCCTTTCCATCATCAAATTATCCTTAACATCATCACAAATACAACTAAAGTGTGGACTCCCATGTGTCTAGATATTGATACGACCTTAACTTTGAAGTCCCATGTGGCTCCTTTCCGTCATGAAGGTAGCCATTGAGAATCTGAGCTAACTGGCTGTATTGTTTCGTTCATATTGTAACATATTGAAATATTGTTTCATTCATATTTGAGCTATTGTTTCGTTCATTCATATTTGAGCTATTGTTTCGTTCATGAGAATTTGAGCTATTGTTTCGTTCATTACATGCCAGATGAAGCTACTTTGAAAATTGTGGCTTTTGCTCGCTCTTTCTGCCTTGCTTTTTCTTGCATTTTTATGCAGTGTCTTTTTTCAGGTGTTAAGGAAACCACAAAGAAGCTAGATGCGTGCACATTGTGTGAAGAGTATGCCACTGTGGCTCTCGATTATCTCAGTGAAAATAAGACGCAAACAGAAGTTATAGAATTGCTTCATGAAGCCTGTTCTAAGTTGCACTCTCTTGCACAGCAGGTATTCACTTGCTCAATATGTGCATCTCATGCCTTCTCGTTGAATTTTGCGGTTTAAAACTTGTGTGTGCACTGATTTCATTTTAATTTGGCAGTGTATCACTGTGGTCGATTACTATGCACCACTTTTCTTCTCAGAGATCTCTCTAGTTGATGCTGATGACTTTTGCAAGAAAGTGAACTTGTGTGGAACCACCAAGATTTCATCCCTTTTGGTGAAAGTGAATGACAATAAATGCGATATTTGCCATCACGCAGTTGATGAAATCAAAACCAAATTGAAAGATCCTGATGCAAAGGTCTGTTATCGGTCACTTCATTGGATTTAACCCGGTCTTTGTAGACAAACCACGGTACTCTTTTATTTGCTTAAAGGCTAGTTCTTACCTGATGTTTAATTACAGCTTGAGATCATTGAAGCACTGCTGAAGGGATGTGATGCCATGAAGAGCAATGCGAAGAAGGTATAGAACTTCCATCAGCATTTTTCCTGTCACTTAGTATGTGTTAGCTCTTTTGCTTCCATGATCATTTTCTTTCAGCAGTGCAAAACCTTGGTATTCGAATACGGCCCTCTGATCCTCGCTAATGCGGAGAAGTTCCTCGACAAGAAGGACATATGCATCGCATCACATGCCTGCAGCACGTCTACAGCCGAGTCCACCTCTGAGGACCTGGAAGATGGAAAGATCTTGATGGTGACTTCATCATCCTAATCCAAGCTCGCATCTCTGCCAATGCATATGTGGATTAATGATGTTTTAATCCTTGCACGGCAGATTTGTTTGCTGAATACTTGGTCCACGAGTTCCACTTGTATGATATGTACTGGTTCGCCTGTTAAATAACTCACTCGTGTTGCTGATTCTTATTTAAACAGAGAATTTATGTTCATTGGGTACATTTGTAAATTGTGATAGTACATTGGAGTGAGTGTGATATTTACTTGGTTGTCTATATCCATCCATCACCTATGCTTCTTGGTTGAATTCAGCTCCGTTACACTAGATAATTCATTTTTGAAAGGATACAAAGATAATTTTTTTTGGAGAAATATTAGCGATGTCATTGCAATGTAAAGTTTTTATAGATTTTTCATGTTTCACATCGATGCGATAAAATCACTGCAGTTGAACTTGATCCGATTCACATAATCATGATCCTTGGGTACATTACTTTTGATATGCTTATGTTTGATGCCGCATCCACATGGCTATATGAAAGCAAATGAGTTTCGAGTCTTTCATAGGGATATAAACGGCAAGAACAAACACGAAAAAAGGGATTAAGAAAAAACACACTCCGCCGTCTTTTTCGATCGTCAGAGTTCTCTCCGCCGGCAATCCCGTCGGAATCGGCCGCTACTCCTCCGATACAGGTAAGCCGATCTTCAATTCTTCCATTTTGTCTTCATCCCGTAATTGTAAACCCTAATCATCACTTCGCCCAAAAAAATAACAACTACTATGTGTATTGCTGCAAAGTTTGAGCATTTGGGAGAAAAAAATTAGGGTTTCTGAAGCTCGTCTCTTTCGTTATCATGGTGAATGAAAATAATCCAAACGAAACAGAAGCAGAGAACAATAGAGGGATTCAACTTCATGCTTAGTTTTAATATTTTTTGTCTTGGTTATGTGATGAATGAATTAACTTTGTTGTGATTTGTATCGGTGATCTGTCTCATATCTTAGCGGTGACATTTGAATTTGGTTGGGTTAGTTTTATTTCATCATATCTTCATCTTATGTGTCTCTTAGTTGATGCAGTGTGGATAGTGGAAAAAGATGCATCCTCCGTTGACACTGCACAGACACCCGATGTGTGCCGAAGTAACTAATTTCACGCCCTTCGCTTTCGTTTTGTCATTTTTTGTTATAACTTGATCGCTTTATAATGTCCGTGAACAATCTGCCCAATGATGCGGTGATACTTCATACCAGATCATTGAGCAGTTCCAGAAATGCCATACGGATCATCCCTTTGGGAAGTTCTTTGGTGAATGTACCGAACTTAAGATAAAGCTTGATCGCTGTTTTCGTCAAGAGGTATGTACTCGTGTTGCTTTCTCGCATTTTTTTTGCAGAATATGTGTTGCTGTAAGAACTTTTGGTGGGGTGAGTTTTGTGGAGGAATTGATGTCGTATTTGATTGTGCAGAAAGCAGTGAAGCGGAAGGCGAATTTTGAGGAGAGCAAGAAACTGAAAGAGAGATTGCAAGCTTATAGGAAGGAAACTGCGGAGAGTGTTGGACAATCTTGATGACTTGAACTAGGCTGCGAACATAAAATCTAGCATCGTGTTTACTCGAGGTGACTCATAAAATTTGATTCGTGGAATACCTGCGGCCAATCTGAGGGAAGGATCTCAAAGAGTCTTATTTTTGAAAGCATCATTACTGAAATGCATAGGTGAATTCATGCAAAAATAGTGAATGTTTAAGTTGATCAGAGAAGTTCAATATGTTTAGTTATATAGCACTACTTCGTTGGAAAACTATGTTGAAGCTGTTTGATGGTTTACAATAACTTTGGCTCCATTCCTGAGGAGTTGTAACTTGAAATTCCTCATTATGTAGCAATTTTTTTTTTAATTATAAAAATTCTGTAATGAAGATTGAATGTGAGTTTAGATGGTTTTAAACGAATGAGAGATTGCTTTCCCTAAAGCGCATGATAATGAGTTTCTTATTGTTTGCTGATGCCGCTGCACTATTATTGTCCACCAGAGGCTTGTTGAGGGATATTGCAAGATCATCATTTCATGGTCCATCTCCTATCTTGAAATCCTAGCTGGTAACATATCTAGGGTTTGTGGCATCATGATTCCTCTCGTCCAAATTCATTATGATCTATTCCTTACCATTCCAGCTTCAGTGAAATTCTTATGTCCAGCAGCTTCTGCTAGGAGCTGGAGATAATACCACCAGATGGAGAACATAAGAGTTGAAGCCATTTCCAAGGAGACGATCAAGCCCTCTGTTCCAACACCAGAGCATCTCAAATCCTTCAGATTCTCATTCCTCGACCAGCTCTCGCCAATTGTGTACACGCCATTGATCCTGTTCTACCCCAAGAAAGATGGGTGTGAATTGCTACCTCGCCTCAAGAACTCGCTGTCCGAGACCCTAACAAAGTTATACCCTCTAGCTGGGAGGATCTGTGGTAACATGACCATTGAGTGCGACGATCAAGGTATACTCTATCTGGAGGCCCGGGTGAACAGCTCCATGGCTGATTTTCTGCGTGCACCATCTGTTGCATCGCTGGGTGGTTTCCTTCCCCGCAAGACGACTTGCTCTGAGCCGATTCATGAGATTGTCCAAGTCGCGATCCAGGTCACCAGTTTTGAGTGTGGAGGGATAGGCATAGGTATGTGTTTCTTTCACAAAATCATGGATGCAGCTTCCATTGCTACTTTTCTCAACTGTTGGGCTGCAGCAACAATCCCGTCTGATGCCGATGCCAATGCAGTTTCTCCTGATCTCGACACTGCTCCCACACTTTTCCCTGGCAATGTTCTATTGGCTTCCCACTCAAGCACATCTTTGGCAACTGAAGCTGGCAACCATGTCTTGAAGAGGTTCACATTCGACTTGCCTGCTATAGAAATTCTCAAGTCGAGGGCAAAGAGTGAAGATAGACCGAATCAGAGTTCTGTTGAAGTGGTGTCGGTTTTCATTAGCAAGCATGCATTGCTTGCTTTCAACGCAGTGAATACAGGGGATCATGAAGGACCATCATCCCTGAGCCACACAGTGAACATGCGAAGCCGCAGCATTCCACCACTCCCCAAGGGCTCCATTGGCAACCTGTGCGGACTTGCAGCGATAGAGTTTCACGCCCAAGATGAGTTACATGTCCTGGTTTCCAGACTTAGACAGGCGATCTCAGGAATCAACGACGGTTCTGTCAAGTTCTTGCAGAGCGAGATAGGACAGATGATGGTCTACGAAGTTGTAACTAGTAGTGCGCCGCTTAAGGAGAGGAACAAGTACATGTTTAACAGTTGGTGTAAGCTTGGTTTCAATGAGGTCGATTTCGGGTGGGGACCGCCTGTATGGGTCGCTCTTTCTTGGGATACGGATCAAACCTCGTCGCATAGGAACCAAATGACACTACTCGATGGGAAAGACAGAGAGATCGAAGCATGGTTGGTGTTGGATGAACGGGAAATGGTCATATTAGAGCAGGATCAAGAGTTCCTGTCATTCGGTTCTCTTAACAAAAGCATTTCTTACTAAGAATGTTTGATATCATGGCAGATACTCTTGTTGTTTATGCATTTTGGTCTTGCATCTTGTAGCAGAGACCAGGAATCCTTTGAATGAAGAACAGAAACAATAACAATAACAATTCGAACTGTCCCGTCAGTGATAAGTCTATGAAGAAGTATATATATATAGTTTTATCCCTATTATGATTGACTTTCGATGTATTCATTAAATGTCTTGGGGAAGTTAATGATTTGGATTGCCCACAAGGTTGGGAATCAATCGAAGCCAATTACCAAATTTCAACTCGAAAACCATAATGAAGCAGATTTAGTCCCCTCTAACCTCATAGCCTCGTGCTGGATCGTATGTCTACTTCAATACTCTGTTAGTAGGTATACGTGTGTACACATATAGGCAGTAACGAGCTTTTCGATGGTGATGGCTCATCTCGTTAGATGTACATACAACCATCATCATAAAATCTCAAGCTTATGATGAAAGATCAACAATAATAAATGTATCCAGTTATTCAACACGATTAAAGTCTTTAATACATCGTGTAGACCACCATGTTTCATTGTCTAGCTCCATATTTTGAAGTGGTCTCCAAACTAGTGTAAAGCAATGTTGCGCTAGCTTGCACCACCCAAACATGGAAATCGGAAGATTTCAATCAACATCATAAATTTATCGACTTTCACGTTTACGTAGACAAGATTTATCCCATTCTGCAGATCAAGAAGATCAAATATTGTGTTATTATAAATTTATCATGAAGCATCATCAACGATTGCATAAACCACGTATTTTAATCACATGTGTCATAGAGCGATCAACGGATCAAAAAACTGAATAATACAAAATATATTAATATTGAAAAACAAGCAAGATATATTTCCATTGTTTCAAATTGATTGAAATGTTTTTCTATTTGGATCGTTTCAAAATAAATGAATTTTTTTTCATATAAAACTGGCGCTGTCTTTAGACCTACGGTTTCGAGCTAACTAGGAACGGAGGGAAGCCTTCCATATGCCTGGAATATGACTCCATCATATGCACCGAGTAGTAACCTCTACCTCTTGGACCAACAACAAGGTTCTGTCATCAATTACAGAAAATAAATGACCAAAAAGGGAAACAACAACCGTAAAATACAGATACCGTAAAGAAAAACTCATTTTATATCAAAACATCTCTATTTTATAAATCCTGCATGCTGAGGTCACTATAACCCCTATATAAAAATGATTACTCTTTTTATCTCAGTTAAATTATGACACATTATTAAAAATGGATCTCTCGTATAAATTACCATGCTTCCTAAAGTGACATATTTTAAGGATATAAATATCCAAATTATCTCTACTTTATATCACATCAACTTTTTCATTATTATTTTTTCTCTTTTTTCCCACTCACAATTTTCCTCACTTCTTTTACCATCACACAAGGGCAATTTTATCTGTTATATCAAAATCAATGGTTTTATTAATAATCATATCAAGTTAGCTCTTCCCACTCACAATGTTTAGTCTGTGTGGAGTGCACCATATAACATAGAGTGATATGGTGTAATTTTATCATTATTTTTACATAGATATTTTGTTTTCATATATTATCGGTTATCGAATCCTTCAATTCACGGTTAAAATGATATCTACCGTGTGATCATTTTTGGTATTTATGTACAATGTTCGGAGTATTGAATCGTATCATATTATAACAAGGTTTTCATAACTGGCACGGATGCTCAAGCAATTTGGTAACCATGGACTTAATATATACTAGTTCACATCACGAAAAAATGTAGATTTTTCGCTTGAAAAACTTATATGCGATTTCTTGACATGGGATTTTGGTGGTATATATATTGTCATACTTGTATCATGTATTCACTTACGCTGTTATCCAAGATTATGAAACTGCGATTTTGAAGTTTTCTGATACGAATTCAATTTTTTGTGATTCTTGTTCTCAATTTTCTTTCAGGTGGAATTTACTGTATTTATCGCTTCATACGATTGCTCTGCCTTTGTCTAGCCTCTGGCGGCCTTAGATCAAGTGTCAGCCATCTTCTGCTGTGTTCTCTAGCTTGCAAAAGGATTCAGGGAATGCTGCAAGCTGTGCGTGATCAGTGAGAATTCCTGCTCTGGTTTCGAAGAAATAGCAAACCTCCTCCAAGGTTACTTTGCACACTTTGTACAAACATTCGCTTAGTTATGATGGCCAAATATCTTTCGAAGCTTGCATGCCAACTTTGGTGAGTCATATGAAAGATTATCTCGTTTCTACTTACGAGCTCTGTGAAGAAGGTTGAGCACATCAGTTGCTGTGATCGTGTCTTGGTTTGATTCTTATGTTTGCAGTAGCAGAAGGAAGTAGATTTTCTTTGAAAACAAAAATCACTGAATTTGAAATGGAGCATAAACTCGGCGTACTTTTGCAAAGATATGATGAGATGGGGAGGTTGCTCGGACAAGGAACTTTTGCAAAGGTCCACCATGGTAGGGACATCGAGACGGGCTCAAGTGTGGCCATTAAGATCATCGACATAGAGAAAGTTTTCAAGGATGGGATGATGGAGCAAATCAAGCGAGAAATCTCTGTGATGCATCTTATCCAACATCCCAATGTGGTTCAACTCCACGAGGTTATGGCGATCAAAACCAGGATCTACTTTGTGATGGAATATGTGAAGGGGGGCGAGCTTTTTAACAAGGTAAGCAAAAGGCAAACTCAAGGAAGATGTGGCAAGGAAATATTTTCAGCAGCTGATCAGCGCTGTTGATTACTGCCATAGCAGAGGTGTGTATCAACTTGACCTTAAGCCAGAAAACCTACTGCTAGACGGGAATGGAAATCTGAAAGATACCGACTTTGGTCTGAGTGCGCTTTCTGAAACAAGACGTCAAGATGGGTTGCTTCACACCACTTGTGGTACGCCGGCCTATGTTGCTCCTTAAGTTATTCACAGGAAGGGATATGATGGAGCAAAAGCTGATATCTGGTCATGCGGAGTGATCTTATTCGTGTTGTTGGCTGGCTACCTCCCTTTCCAGGACGCAAACTTGATGGAGATGTACAGAAAGATCGGCAAGGCTGAATTTAGGTTTCCCAACTGGTTTGCCCCTGAGGTCCGCAGATTGTTGAGGAAGATCTTGAACCCAAACCTCAATTCTAGAATCTCGGCTGCGAAGATAATGGAAAGTTCTTGGTTCAAGACAGGATATGAGAAGAGATCCTTTGAAGCCGGAGTTCCTGGTACCACGCCTCTTGTTCTTGATAACGATGCGGTTTTTACCCCACCTGAGAAGTCTATTGTGGCCGTGAGCGGAAACCTGAAGCGGGCAAAGGGTTGTTGCAATTTGAATGCAATTTGATATCATTTCTTTGTCAGAGGGCTTTGATCTGTCTGGAATATTTTGAGGACAAGGCGCAAAAGAAAGAGGTAAGGTGCACTGCGGCACAACCTGCTTCTAGTATTATGGCAAAGCTGGACTGGAGGAGATTGCCAAGGGGCTGAAGATCAAAATGAAGAAGAAAGACGCTGGTGTCATGAAATTCGAAGGATCAAATGATGGCAGAAAAGGTTTGTTGGGGTTCCAGGCAGAGATCTTTGAGGTCACTCCGACTTTTCACATGGTGGAGATGAAGAAATCCAGCGGAGACACTTCGAGTATCAGACATCGTTTGGGCATGGCAGGGTGATCGGCAGCAAGAGCTAGAACCTTCTCAGGCGCTCCCTTCGCCAGCACTGTCCCCTCAAGATCCATTATTATGTTGCTAACGTATCTATATACCAGTCATTGATGAACCCGTGATGAACTTGTATGCGAAGTTTTCTGTTTTTGTTTCAGTTTGAAAATTTGCCAATTGCTATAAGAACCTAAGCTTACTTGTTTGTGTATAGAGTCGATATATTGCATCGTCTTGCTTCATCTGAAGCAAGCGAGCTGAATTTATCTACGCTCTTAAGCTCTGTCTGTAATGTTTGTTATCGAATATAGTGGAATCGTATCATCCAATCACGAAGAAAATAGAATAAGCACCTATGGAAGGCACTTGAAAACTCAAATTACTCTCGTAAGTCTCATACAATAATGCTCGATATTGTTAGTAATTAACCATAGGAGAGTATCGCTCCTGCACTCGGGTATGTCGTATAAACACGCTAAGGTCCCGTCTGCATATATTCCAATTCGTTAAGCTTATGGTCACGACCAAACTAATCAATGTATCGCGCTCACTAGGTTGTCCCGTTGTCAACATGTTGAACGAATTGACATTCTATCTTTTTTAGGTGTGACGTGGTACTTGTCAACTTTGGTGTTTCAATTGCAATGAGATGGATGGCTCGATGCATTTTTATCAGAAAACATGACAAAGTATATGCTATGGAAAAACAGAACTCCTATTTGGCACGAGCTGGAGTTTGAGCCAGGCAAAATAGATGAAAATGACAGGCGAATGTTGGACTAATAATCTAATGACTAAGAAAATTCGGTGATCATTGAAGTACAAAACACAAACGGCGTTGTCGGCTCAGACATTTGGATGTGAATATCTTGACAAATATTGGGGGGAAAAAACTGTCCAACCCCTGATGAGTTTGATTGCTAGGCCAATCACACATGTCTAGGAGACGGTGTTTGGATATATTTATTTGAATTTGTTTTAAAATATATATGATATATTATATTTAATAATATTTTTATATAAAAATATTAAAAAGATATTTTTTTTATTTCTATAACTGCTACAATAAATCTCATTATAATTAAAAATTATTTTTTTATATTAAATTTTATAAAAATCCAACACATATATATAAATCCGTGGGTGGAATCAATCGATTACCTATATTATGGGCGGAAAGAGTGCTTTTATCATGGGTTCCTCATGTCCGAAGAGCACTTGTATTAGATTATAGTACTAAAATAAAGATAGGGAAAAAATAAAATGATGATGTTATAAAAAAATTAAAAAAATATTGAAAAAACGTAATGAAATGTGTGTTAAAGTGTGAAAATTATAATGAGATACAAAAATTCAATAAAATTATCATATTATAATAATATTTTTTATTTTTATAGATGAATTAATTGTAATATTATGTATAATAAAAAATAAAAATAAAAAAGATTCTAATGCAAATGCTCTTGAATTGCATGTCATATATGCTAGAACTAATGGCCTCAACAAACTGACAACCATTTTCCATTCTTATTATTACCAAGGCATCGTTACCTCCATCCATTCCTGACGCGGCATTATCGACAATGCAAACACAACGACGAGAAGCCTTCTTCATCATACTTCTACGGAAGAATTTCAGCTGGAGACTAAGATCTTGTTTCCGAACTACGATTAAACTAAGCTAAAACAAAAAAACTTGCAAGCAGCACCAAAATCTGGAGATTAGGGTGGTTTTAGGGGTGAAGAATGAGCATTAGGAAAGCAAGGGCAAAAGGTTCAGGCCACTAGTCACGACGTTCTCAATAGCAAAATATGAAAATGTCGGGCGGGGGAGCTCATTCAAAGCGTGAAAGCAGAGCATTGTTGAAGGTGGCAACAAAAAATAACAGGCAGCCAGCAGGAATGGAACCGTCAACCATGGAACCACCATATCTGGAAAGCCGAGACCAGAACGCTGTCGCCAAAAGGAGCATTCTAAGAGTAACAAGACAACATGACAAGAATCAGAAAGGCCTATAGGGTGACAGGTTGCTCCTTGTGTCTCGACAAGCAAGACCGTATCCCTGTAGAGAAAGTGGGCAAAACCCCAAAAGAAACTAAAGGCGAGCGAGGACGGACTAAATGATTCCCCAATGCACTTACCCATGCATGTCTTCTATTTTCTCCGATGCTAAATGTTAAGTAAACGTTAATCTTCCCATTTAAGAAAGAGCAGGAAGATGCATGTGTTCTGTTCTGCTATCTGAGCACCTCCTCCAAAAAAGAAGGGCTCCGTTTACGCCTCATCAGGAACAGGTTGTACAGAAAAAGTTACCCTCAATAGTCAATACGTAATATTTAGTCCCTTTCCCCCTACTTTTTCTCATTCAAATGACCAAATGGACTGATCATCTGGGGTTGGATAGATCCTATCAGCTTCGAATTTCCAAGTCCTTCTCCAGAGTCATGAAGCGCCCATTCATTTCTGCAGAAGCAAAAATGAGAATGCATTAGCACACATTTATGCAGGGCCATATGGAAGAGTAAATGTATGATGGATGCTATATGACAAGAAAATTCACTCGCACATCAAGGCATGCATGCTTCAGAAAAGAAGATTAGCACAATACCACAGGATCAACATATGTATCATGATTAAGAAATCGGTCAGAAGAAAGATAGAAAGGAGACCAAATAGCTATTCCTCTCATACATCCTGTAAATGACAAAATCGTAATGGATAGAAACTAGTAACAATATATTGATCTCTGATGATCACAGGATCATCGAGCTAAACATGGAACCATAAATGGTAATAAGATGATGGGAAGACTAGCTAATCCGTCTTTTGAAGAGGGAAACATTCTAAGACATTCAATAAATACACCTCGAAGGAATCAGAGTTTATAACTTAGAGAAGGACAACATGGTCTGGATTTCGCATCTTTGGCCGGCACCACAAGCATATGACCTGGTCTCTTTGTTACTACTAGCTAGCTTTAAGGCTATACTAATAACTTCACATTCAATAAAACCTTTTTTAAGGGTTAATTATGTCGGAGGTTTCATTAAATATTTGCAATTGGGGCCTTTTATGAGTACTGGCAAAGAAGCTGTCATGTGCAATTAGTTTACAATTCTTTATGTTAATCATTTCAAGTTCCCAATAGTAAGTGCTAACTGCTATTGTATACATAGATGCACTTTTGTACCTAGATTCCAAGAGTGTGTCCAAGTCTAGCACCTTGCACCTAGACTAGACTCGAGGATCCAATTGTGAATTAACCTAGGAGAACCCTGACTAAAATAGTTTGTATCAAGGGTAAATCAGATCAACTGTGCTTCCAAAAAGTAGGTTGAGATTGAGATGAAATTTAGGCTGAGGTTTTAGTCCACCTCAGTACTTGTAGTTACACTGCACCAAATAAAATCTATCAAACTCACCCGCTCTGCATTTCAGCTGCATTCTGGACTAGGCAGCTAGTTTTGCTATTTCCGACTTCACCAAAAAAAAAAAAAACTACGTAGAATTTCACAATTTTAAATAGTGTATTATAGACCTAAGTGCCCTTTATAATCACCACATCAAATGTAAACACGATACCCCAAGCACAGAAAGTTCTGACTTCCAAAAACTGATACAGACGAGATTCAATAGGACCAACCATACGTCTTAAACGAACAGCTATATTGCAAGGAAAAAATGGGAAATCATAAAATGGTGCCTTCTGACCAGAAATAATGTTGCTCAAGGAATATGGAGAAAAAGAAACGTTGTTTCAAAGCCAATCGCAAACTGGTAGCTTCATGCCCTAAAACTGACCATGTTTCTAGAAAATAGTCTAATTTCACAGGTAAAGCTGCAACTCGAAAGATTCGCCCTAAGGAAAAGGTTTCACAAAGCCAGCAAAAATATAAGCATTCCTCATTCCTAATATTGTTTGTTTTAACTAGCGTTCCATAAAAATTTTATCTGAGATTTTAAACAATGGCTTATGTTATTCGCATGAAAGCAAACACAACACTTTTTATGCTATCAGACCACACAGCTCCCTGATGATAGATTAATAAAAAACAGCAATAGAACAAGAAGATCACAAATGAATTATAGACTTGAGATAGATCTTAGCGGCTGAGAATGTAACTTACTTGTCCAAATTGTTGGATGGAAAAAGGTCAACAAAATGACTGGCTGCACCTCTGCCAGGACTCCCATACACCTTGTTCAGTTGAGACGTGTCCTGTACATGACGGTTGGTTGGAGAAACGTTGTCTGCCATCGATAGTGGTGGGAAAGGAGTCTTTGATTGCCACAAATCATGATCTTTTAAACCAGGTATAGATGAAGCAAATGCATCATGCTGATAGTTGCCAACAGAAATCTTCTGTGCAGAGTATGTCCCAAGAGGAGCATCTGGAGAAAACAAGGATGTCATATTTTTGTAAGGTGAAGGATGCATGGCATCTTCTTTGCTTGATCTCATCGGATCCAACGATGAACCCCAGCTGGCCGCTGCTCCATGAAAACCTAGACCATCCTGACCCAGAGGAGAAATGCTCCACATGTGCCATGTCCCCATGCCATTGGTAGTATTCAAGTCACTTGGAGGAAAAGGATGCAACTCTCTAGGGCTACTAGGAAGATATGGAGAAATGCTTTGCCTTTCATCAGTGTTTCTCAACCGTGAAATTGGAGACTCAATTGGGGATGGCCTCGATGATTCCATACCAGTTGATGCATTCATAAAAAGACGAGGGTTTTCAGGTTGCTGTGGCATGAAACCAGCCCCCAAGTCCAACTGAAAATTATGAAGTGATTCTGAAACTGGTCCCAGTAATGATACAGGATCGGGTACATAACAAGGGTCCTCAAAAAGCTCTGGCTCTTCAGGCAACAGATCATGTGATATGCCACCAGCATGAGGAAACAAGGGTTCTTTCACAGTTGGAAAAGCTGATATGCCACTGTTCATCAAACTATCAGATAATGCAGGCAAACTAAAGGGCGAAGGAAACCCAAAATCAATAGGATTATCATATGTTGGAGCCGATTGCAGTTGGCAAGGTGACTGACAGTTCTGAGCTTCGTTATGGGGCTTGACAACAGGTCTTCTTATGACATTGGTATATGAAGATGCAGGAGGAGCTGGAGTTTTAGTAAAAAGTTGCTGCCAGGATTTCGGTGCAGTTCTCGGTTGGAGATGTAAATGAAGCTGCGTCCAAAATGGCCAAATAAAGTTATAGCAAATTAGTTAGAACTTGAAACAATCCCAACATTATAAGTATAAAACTCCTTAAAATAAGCAGTGCAGACATTCCAGAATCCAGATAAAAAGATTTTGGAAAGCAATGAATAGTGCTACCAGAAGATTGCCACTGCTTGCTCATATATTAACTTATTCACGGCTCGAGTGTTTACTGGACAAGAACAAGTCATTTATGAGACAGGAGAGTTTTCTTCCCTGGCACGAAAATGGAGAAACAATCCCTAGATGTGGATAACAGACATTAGCAAAGCCCGCCCTACATCATTTCCTAATTTCAACAGCACCTAATGCAGAACTTACAAGCATCATCCACAACCCACAAGATAAAAATGTAGAAACTTAGAAAATCCAAACCCTAAAGTCAAAAGGTTTGGGGCAACTGACCGAAGGATAGATATTTTGGTCATCTCCATTAGGAGCCATTTTGGAAGGCGCACGCTCAGTTGGATAAGGATCCTTTCTATTGGCTGAAACTTGAGCATGACCAACAGAACCAATTGATTTGGTCTCTTTCGAAACAGGTGCATTGTGGGTGGCTTTGCTGAAGAAGCTACCGCCAGACAATGCCCTAGAAGAAGATAAGAAAGTCCCCTTCATTCTATCAAAGTATCTAGCACCAGCATTCCCTTGCCAAGAGTTAGTGGAACTAGTCTTTACTCCAGGTCCAGTTCCGCCATGTCCCTTAACACCTTCTGACCCAATCTTCTGCAGTTCACGTTTGTCATTCTCATTCTTCTTCTCAGCATCTCGTTTTCGTTCACTATCCTTGCCCACCTTCTTCCCCAATTCTTCAGTGTCAGAGTTGCTTTTACAGGACGATCTGTCTTTTTCCTTTCTCCTTTCTTGATGCCTCCTCTCAGCTTCCTTTCTATCTTTCTCCCTGATAGAAGATATACCTTTGGCACGACTTTCAGCCTCTAACTTCTCATCTCTCAGCTTCCGGCGTTCCTCTACCAACCTTGCAACCTCTTCTCTCTGCTTTCTCTCTTCTTCCTCCAGCTGTTCCTTCTCTAACCTAGCTTGTCTCCTCTCTTCAGCTTTCCTACGAGCCTTCGCCCCTCGGCTCTCGGAACAATTACCTCCATTTTCTCCTTTATTAGCAAGCATTGCCCTGTGCTCTGTGTCGGACATCCCATCTTCTATAGAACTGATCCTGAGAAGCTTTCGGCAAAGCCACCTTATGTTCTTCAAGAAACCCATCAAAAACTTCCCAGGAAATATGAAACCAGGCTGAAAAGACTTCTCATCCAAGAACTGCTCACTGACCCCAAAAGGGCCAACACCCTTCCTAGGATAGGTAGACTTCCCAACAAAATTTCCGCCAACAACCCAATTCCCATGGTCTAACCACTCTGGACACATCGCGCCATTATCCGACCAGACCTTCCCATTGAAGATCTTCCCACTTTTACCAAACAACTCCTTGATGATCCCTGAGTTCGAAATCCCCAAACCAGGAGGTATAGGCAAATCCAACACCGGTCTCTTCGATATATGCCCACAATACGAACACATGAACTTCCCCCCACCAGGATTCTGATCCCTATAAGGAGTCAAGCAGTTACGGCACTTCCTAGTCGCAGTCTTCTTAAGCTTCTGCAGCTCGAGCGCCTCGAACCTCTTCCTCTCCCTCAACCTAGCATTCCTCCTCACCCTCCAAGCCGACAACTGAGGCATCAAAACCTCATACCAGAACAACGTCACAAGCAAGACAAACACACATGCCAGCCTGCTCGAGGTTATCTCGAACCTGAAAGCAGGCGGAAGGAGCTGAGACAAAGCCCAAAGTCCTATAAGCGGAATGACTAACCAAGGAAGCATGGTAGCAGCCCAGCGCGACCACTTCTGAATCACACAGAAATAACACATTATCCACCTATCTTCCCCGTTTTCCACAATTTCCACAATCAAAACTCCTCTCCTCAACTCCCAGCTATCCACAAACCCTAACCCTAGTTTCTCAAATTCCTCCCCTCCAAATCCCCAAAACAAGCAATCAAAACCCAAACACCACTCCACAACCTTAAATCCACCAGCATTGAGACCTGAAACCCTAAATCGAATCCGAATCGACGAAACCTAAAATTCTAAGCTCGGGCGTCGGTGATTGAGCTGAGAGTTTCCCCACAATCGTGAAATGGAGAAAGAGGGGGATATGAAGAGACTCACGATATCGCCGGCGGAGGCGATGACGGCGGTGATGGTAGTGGCGGCGATCGGAGATGGCAACTGAGTCGGCTCGAATCGGTCGTCGACGTGACTCGTTGTTGTTGTTTCTTTTCTTCTTCCTCTTCGTTCCTTCTTACCAACGAAGGAAGAAATGGACAGAACGAGGAGAGAAGAAAAAGGATAAAGCAAAAATGATGAACCGGGTCGGTGTTTGGACCGGGTTTGGTTTTCTATTATTGTTTGGGATTGAGAGAGGTGTCATATTGGATTTGGCTCAATTATTGTGGGCTATCTGATATAAAATATCAATGTGGTTCAGATTCGTAATGATATTTGTATGAAATTTGAGTTCTTACATTAATATTAAATATTTTTTCTATTAATGTTTATAAGTAACGAGTGAAAGTTTCACTCACTCCAATAAATGCTTGTGAGCACTAAGAACACCTTAGAAATACTATTGCACAATTATATATAATTATATTGTTAAACTTGTCAAATTGAATAGCAAGAAATGATTTCCATTATGATTTTTTTTTGGTTCATTTGATTATATGTCGTATCGATTATTTTACATGAAATAAAAAGGTCTTTTCCTTCTTTTTTTTATACTCGTATAAGGTTTCAACGGTATGCTGCCCACGGAGGCAAGGATCCTAAAACAAGTCTATTGTCAACTCATGCTGCTTTGATTGACTGCACACTAGTGTTAATCAAGGTTGTTCATTTGGAGACACTATAATTCCTTTGTTATGCATACACATATGGCCGGTTAAGTATCGTAATCTCGGATACTCAACACAGTTAGACCACATAATTATCACCATATGGTTCATTTCAGAGCACAGCTAGCTCCAATATCAGAGGATCAAACTGAATATCCTTATATCCTATAAAGCATAGTGTCGATTTGACTAGACTAATAAAAAATATTTAAAGGTGTTATATGATTGATAATCATAAATTATGATTGATTGTAATTCAATAATAAATAGTTTGATTTTTGATATAAAAAAATAACTGAATGTTATCTTGTTTAATAAAAAACAGTTGATTTGTATTTAAGAAGAAAAACAGTTTTAGATAGCTCGTGAATTTAAACAACAAAATTACTTATAGTTGTAGTAAAAAATAATATCAAATATTTTTCTTAATATTATAAATGATTTAAAACTGATGTTGGCTATCCTTAGTCCAGCGAAAACCCCCTAAATCTCATTGTATTATGGGTAACAATTTGGGAAAATATATTGCCACTGGAGTCCAATGGATATATTATCACCACTGGAGTACAAACATGAACGGGAGACTATGGGTTGGGCCAAGATTAGATGTCAATATTAAAGGGGTCAACAGAAATGAAAGTTGATGGGTTCAGATTAGGTTCCAAGAGTCCAAGTCCATGTAACCATCCTCCTTTTTTATTTTTTATTTATATATATAAAGCGAATTAACTTTATTTGATATCAAATTTTGATTTTTTTTATATCAAGTTTGATTATTCTTATATCAAATTTTAAATTAAATAAATTACGCTACATTACTAAATATGAATATCACATATAAACTACGACGTTATCAAATTTGACAAATTTCTTCTATCTAAATATCTATTATTTAGTTATTTTATATCGTATCATTTTCATCATTTATTTTCTCTTTTTATCCCCTCATAATTTTTAAATATATTCCCTTCTACCCACTCACGATTCCTACTCACCTTCTTACTCCTAAAACCACACGAGTATCATGGTAAAATTTAACAAAGACAATGAATTTTTTAATCTTTGTTTCAAATCAATAAATCACATTTTATATGGGACAGAGACAATACAATATTATCCACTCAAGGTTATATTTACCCTAATTAATTTAAAATGACTATTCATTTTTCATTTTCTTTGCTTTATCTATTTGATTTACAATGACACTTTATTTTTCATTGGATATGTTCCATTGATATAGATGTATAAAAAAAAACAAGTCAATATTTATCTCAGTTGTCACTTTACTGTGTTAGTAGATGAATTAAGATAATTTTATGATGTAACTACTTTATTTTAAGAATAAGTGAAATTCAAATATTTAGTCTTTTTTATTGTATCACTAAAAAAATCTATTATATATATATATATATACTCTCCGTCTTATAATAAATAAAATGGTTGACTTTTCACGATAATTTTATGTGCCTTGATTTTATGTATAAAAATAAAATTACTCTTTTGATTGTGCGAGAAAGTAATGAAAGAGAAAAAGAATGGGAGGAGAAGTAATAGTTTGGTGAGTTAATGTATAATATCCCGAAAATTTGTGATAAATTAATGTTTTAGTAAATAACAAAAATAGTATATTATTTGATATCATAATTTATTGGACGGGATATAAAATTTATTTGTTAAAATCATGATGAAAATATATTAATTATGAATAAATTAAATTCTATCATATAAATATAATTAAAATTATTATAAAATTATTTTAAAAAGATGCATTTATATTATTGTATCTAAAAATCAGGTTGAAAATTTATATATATAAGAAAAATTCTTGACGAGATATGCAGAACCCATTCATCATCATGTTTATAGTTGCCCATGATCGTACACCATATATCACACATCTTTTATTTTTTAGTTCTTATTTTGCTGTTGGAAATTAAGGTCGAATATCAAACCTAAAGCGACTATAGTATTGTTTTTAATTCATCGACCAGGCAATGATTGAGAAAAAATTATTAGACAAACCTTCACTTTCATGTATAAAAAAATTCGTTTAGTGGTCGAAGTGCCACATGTTACCAATACAATAAATGCAACCCTTTTTCCTTTTTTTCCCCGTGAATAATTTCCCATTTGTTTGGGCCCACCCACCTTGACAAGAAGCCGTCGCATGAACCATCAGTAGCTTGTCATCCAGCGCGGAAAATCATTTTCATCTCAGTCGATATCTCTGGACGATGAGGAATCATATTTTTCCTAGACAATTTGTTTGAGGAATTGAGTCGCGACAAGCGAACATTACAACTGCATGAATGCAATCTGGCCTGTCTCGACGTTCCTCGTGTTACATAAATATTTGGTACCACATGGACGTAAACATGCAATATCTTAGAAACTTAGAGCAGAATTTACGATATAAGTGTCCTATTTGAAATTGATTTTAATAACCATGACCATATGACAGGATCGATCAGCATTATTCAAAACTTTGTACTAAGTAGCTTTCTTGATGCCCAGCTGGCCAGCTGTTACTCGATGCAAAGGGCTTATTTCGTACTCCTCCGTCCTACCCTACTGTTTTATAATATAAAATAACGGTTCAATTCATTACACGAATTTATATATATTTTTAATTTGTTTAAAATTTAATGAAAAAATATATTTTTGGGTGATTATTGTAGCGTTTGTAAGAAAATCTATTGGGTATATTATTATAAATTGTTTGGTATTTTTTATGTTAAAAACTTACCAAAGATGATTTGTTGTATATATATTTTAGGACGGCACAAATAAACAAGTGTAGTTTATATTATGGAACGAAAAGAGCATTATTTTTGCATCTTTTTGACTTTGCAAATATGTCGATGTAAAATTTGATATGCATGCAACGATAAACAAACATAGTTTTTTTTCTATAAATTTATCATGAAATATCAACGATTATATAAGTTACGTATTTCAACATAATATATGTTACGTCACGATCACCCATGATTAGATATGAAAACGAGTCTTTCATAAATATATAATAGTACAACAAACGACATGTTGCAAAATATGAAAGACAAAAAAATTAACACTTTCATTTCTGGTTTTTTTTTATTTTGTGTTTCGTTGATTAACGAAATTGAAATATTTATTTCTGATTTATTTTAAAAAAAAATGAAATTGAAGCAGAAAAAAAATAAAAAAATTAATAATTCTCAGTTTATGTTTCATATTTCATCTTAATACAGTATTCAAAATATATTTTATTAAACAAAATTATTATATAAAATCATTTTGATTTTTGCTATTAATTTTTTGTTCTTGACAACACTATTCGTTCAGGAAATCGGCTGGATAGATACATTGAATTGGTAAGGTCTGGGAACATCTGATTCGGCTCTTTAGGACCAAATCAATTAGGTCAAACGTGTTATTCAAATTTAACTCAGCAAGATATTTTTTTAGGACCAACACTCGTGATACTAGCTATTGACTTTCTTCTTCAGTAGAGTATGAGAAAAATTAATTACTCCCTCTTCAATACCGCCACCAAATCTATGGAGAAATAAATCGTTCATCCAGTATATTTTAACTATATTATTCAGCGATATGTGTTCAAAAATATATCAAACTGTTCATCACAAGCTATGACATGTACACGCGCAGAGTAGTACACGATGGAGTTCATTTTTCCTCTTATGCTTCCTCGGATGGTTGTTTTATCCTCAAGGAATGCATTATTATTGATTCTATCAAAAATGGAAACTATACAAAACCGAAACTTATTCCTACAGGTAAATAAACAATGCGTGTGGGTTGAGGAACGATATCGTCCCACAACATGGGAGCAAGTGCAACACGGCAGGGGGATGAGACACCTCATCCACTAAATGGGCCCTCGATTGGGCCCGGAGGCTGATAGATGAGTCCATTCACCATCGGCCTTATCTTATCTCGCCAAATCTCAAGCTCGGGCCCATTAACATCCGTCGCCCTCGTCCTCACCTCGACCACGGCCAACTCCTGCGTCAACCTGCAAACGTCAATCGTAATTTCAAAAGCCCCTGTTTGCCCCTCAACCGTAATCCCACCTTTCCTCCTCCTCACCACAGCCCCCTCCACCGCCGCCACCGCCGCCGTCTCCACCGTCTCCACCACCGTCTGCGGCGAACGCTCCGACACGAACATCTCGTCTCTCTTGCTCGGAATCTCGTCGAATACACCGGAGAGATCGAACCCCCGCGATAGCGAGATCAGATCGAACGCGTTCGCGTATCTGGCTTTCGCATTGTCGATGAACTCGTCACCGTCATCGTCAGGGATGCTTTGGATTCGGAAGGTCTCGTGCTCGATTCCTTGATTGAACCACGGATCAGGGAGGATCTCGTCGATCGAGATCCGAGTCTCGGGATTCGTGTCCATTAAGCGAGAGAGGAGGTGTTTCAGATCCGGTGACATCGATTTCGGACACCGGAACTGGCCGCCGTGAATCTTCCTGTACAGAGACATCAGATTCTCGGCGTGAAACGGGAGGAATCCGGCGCTGAGGACGAACAGCACCACGCCGCAGCTCCAGATATCGGCCTTGGCTCCGTCGTATCCTTTCTTCGAGAGGATCTCCGGCGCGACGTAAGCCGGAGTCCCGCACATGGTATGCAGCATTCCGTCCCCTCGGATCTGGTCCCTAACGGCGGAGAGACCGAAGTCCGAGACCTTGAGGTTCCAGTTTTCGTCGAGGAGGAGGTTTTCCGGTTTCAGATCACGGTGGAAGATGCCGCGGGAGTGACAGTATCCGACGGCGGAGATCAGTTGACGGAAGTATCGACGGCTCAGATCCTCGCTGAATCGGCCCTTCGAGACCTTGGCGAAGAGCTCGCCACCTGTGGCGAAGTCCATGACGAAGTAGATCTTGGATTTCGAGCCGAGGACTTCGTTGAGGCGGATGATGTGAGGGTGATGGAGTCGTCTCATGATGCTGATCTCGCGCTTGATGTTGGCGACGTGGCCTGACTTGATCACTCTCCGTTTGCTCACTGACTTGACTGCCACGCTCTCGCCTGTTTCCAGGCTCCGGCCATGGTAGACTTTCCCAGAGGCTCCGTAGCCGAGGAGCTTCCCGAGTTCGTATTTCCCGAGGAGGTTTCTCGCCGCCGGCAGGTTGTCGCCGCCGGTGTTGCTGTCCATGGTGAGTTGCTTCTGCTTCTTGTGTTTGGTTCAGTACTTGTTCGCATGAATTCTTTTTCTTGTTGTAGTTATATCCGAACTGTGATTGGTTTGAATAAATATTGAAATGAAGGTGGATATTGAAAGGGAAGATTCGGACCTTCTACTTGCGGAATTGGGTGCTTTTTTAGTTGGTAGGGATATATTGACCTGGATTGGAAGAGGGGAAGGGGATAAGGACTGTAGTGTGGATTGAGCTCATGTTTGGGTATTTAAAAGGGTTGAGTTTAGTGTGGGTATGTTGAACAGTGACGTAATGACACTGGAGGGTGATAAGAATGCTAGCACTATTCTTTTTTTTCGATTTACGCCACAGAGAACTAAACTGAAGCTAATTATAATCTTATAGAAGATCCTAACTACTGTGATATTTGTCACAGACTTATTGTTTCTAAGACCATGCGGTACCTAGACATCTTCGCCTCGTGTCGAAATTCAGCCTTTCATCCTTGAAACTATTGCTCAAGACTCGTGGAAACGCTAACAAAGATGAGAATGACACACTTGTGTTTGGAGAACTTGGGTGTTTGTATTGCTCTCGTGTTTACAATGCTCGTGAGGATGTTGAATTCCCGAAGGATGGTTTGGCAAATGAGCCAAACCCTCCTTATATACAACTTTATGGAAGGATCTAGAACCCGAGGTCTAGAAACTTCCTACCCTAGAGTTTACAAAAAGGTTCTAGAATTATGTAGCAAACCCTACAAAATCTTAACTATCTACAAAATTATAGAAGTTTGGAGAAGGTTGAACCCGAGGTCTAGAGACTTTCTACTCTAGGGTTTACAAGAAGTTTCTAGAATTATCTAACAAATCTTATCAAACCCTAACTATTTACAAAATTATAGAAGTTTGGAAAAGGTTCCAGACATTAACTAAGCTTTTGGGGCTTCCTTGGATTGGGTTTTGCATCGAGCCGGATCCTCAAAATTTTAGCCCGTGTCATATGTCAACGAAAAAACCACAAGTCTTGCGTGCTTGAATGATAAATTCTACCTTCGTCCATCATTAAAAAAAAATTCAGATTAAAAAAAGAAGAAGATGAGAATGAAGTCAATCTACCGAAAGAGTAGAATGCAATGATATTTTCCGGGACTAACCATGCGCCCCCTCCCTTTTCTTTTTCGCGTAGCTTATTTAATCATGTGTTTCGTGCTCAAATCCTTTTTATTTTTATTTTCTTCTTTGGAAATTTATCAGCACACTCGTCTGCGCTCTTTGATTAGATATAGTTATTTCCAATAGATTCTTGATTCCTAGCCACATGCTAGAAGGCTAGGACCATTAGGTAGCTAAACCAACTCAGAAACTACTATTTGTGGTCGAACTGTAGAAGCAATTTTGCTGCAACTTTATTCTTGGAGCCTTTGATAAACAAAAGCAATTTCGACACATGACATAACCGCATACAACCCCTTCCAGCAACCTTTCTTCTCCTTGACCAGAAACTATCTAAAAATATTCAATTTATATTTATTATTTAATAATAAATTTCGTAATTAAATAATTAAATATATTTAGATATATTATGAAAATGAAATAATTATATAATTATTAATTAAAAAATAGAAAATTTAAGATAAAGTTTTAACAATGGTAAATATTATAACAATTATAAACAAACACATCAAAAGAATTAACAATAAAGATACGTTGGAGTAGCTGGTAATAGCTGATTCTTATCCACCCAAAGGCACAGGTTCAAATCTTGGAACCTCCATTTGCTAGTTTTTTCGGGACATTTTATTCCTTTTGACAGTTTTTTAAGGATTCTTATATAAGAACTCTAAAATAAATCAAAATATCACATCAACAAGAATCTCTTCTTCCCATTGATAAAAATGAGATTCCTATTTTAAACATCCCAATAAGAACCTCCAATGAAGATGCTCTAAACATTTGTTATAAACGTAAATATGAAAGCATCGCTAACATTTTGTCATTACGAAAAATCTGGGTTTGGTGTAGTTGTTGACTAACGTTAGGTCATTAGCTCAGGGATAGGGCAACATACTCGATAGATGGTTCTTTCAGCTTCTTTCTGTATAGAGAATTTTTGCAGATTGTATTGATTTTGTGCAGGAAGATTGAGTCTGTTGATCGTAGTTGATAGATCTAGCAAAGTCTTATGGTTCAAAATATTCTCGTCTCAGTTCATATTTTTTTATTCGTGCCATCTCAACTAACATATCATATTTAATAATATTTCACATAAAAAATATCAAAATGAATCATTATATGTTATAATACATTCACTGTTTCCTTTATCTTCCTCTCTCATTTTTTTCTTAAATCTCATTTACACCTCATTATTATTTAAACAATATTTTTTTTTCATCAAAACTCACAAAAATTCAAAACATACATAAATTCGTATGTCGAATTAAAAGATTTGTTATATTGTGAAAGTGAGATAGTATTATTTTCCCTAAGTTGTCAACGGTGTGTGAGTACGCACAATAAATTAAAAGTTGATTTCTAAAATTAATTTTATCTTCTTTGACATGGGTATACGTTTCAAACATATTTCTTTCAGTTTGGTCGTCGACGTCTTACTTTAGTAGCAGTGTATCAAAAACTTGAAGTAAACGCGATACTGGTGCTATTTTAGTAATCAGAAGTTAATGCAATTTGGACATCCCAATAGGGTTTAAATTGGGAATCTTCAGATTGACTATCTGTAGCCTAGGAAGTTTTATGTACCACGCTGAACTCGGGAGAAGGATCCCTGAGTAGTTTGTGAGCAGTGATCGGTTAAAAGTTTATCACCAGAAGTTATCTTTCCATTTTTCGAGTCTAGATGATTCAATGCCTGTATTTAGAGCCCGAAGCTCGGTCGGCTTCATATTGTTTTTTTTAATTCGAACGGCTTATTGAGGAGAATAATTACAAACACTAACAGAGGGAGAATTAACCATAAAATACTTCTGCCTAGTTTGTCACAGTGTACATTAGTGCTGACAGTTCTTTTTTGATAGAGTGCACATTCAAAGATTTAGATGGTCTTAATTTAAAAACACTAGTAATAGGTTTATTGTTCGTAGCTTTATGAAATCGGATTAGGAATGATTTTTTGTTCATGTTCATCGTTTTATAAAATTAGAAATTGTGTTTTTATCATCTATCAGATTTTTGTTTTAATGAAAGGTTGATCCAATTTATTTTTTATTTTCAAAAAGGGGGCTTTTTCGATAGATGTAATAACTTTTGAGAAAATTCAAACACTATGCCACAGACCCACACGACGATGCACTTTTTTGCGTTTTGCAGACAATTCACATTTTCGGGGCCACATTTGTTTTAGAATTGTAAACGAATAGGAGAAGCTTATCAAAATCCAGTTCAGTCCAGAAAATCATCACGTTAGGTCGGTAGCTGTGAATCAGCCAAATGGTGTCGTGCTCATGTGTCGACTGTTTGTTGGAGTGTACTGTTTAGATGCAAACTAACAAGATACTCAGTTTACATTTGACTGATAGAAACATGAAAATAATACATTGAAAACGTGATCTAATAAGTTTATAAATGCATGAAGTAATAAAATATTCACTGATGTGGATTATCTTGAAAATGTCTCCTTCAATCTGTTTCAAGTGATTACAATATGAGGTTAGTATAGAAGCAGGGTGGAAAACGCAAAATCAAGGAGAGGATTGGGATACCGAACTGGTAATTAGTACAGTCTCGTTTTAGGTAGCTATGCAAGCACTTTTCCCATTCGAGGCTTAGTCATTATATGCACGGCTAGATTTATAATCAGGTTCAGGGCGACAACAATTTACTCTGGCTGATTAGATAGTTCGCAGCCTACGATGTTGCTTGGAGGACTCTTTTTTGAACTGGGTGAACTGAAAAGAAGTGGAATAGTTCTTTTCGAGGTGCGTTTATTAGGCATCAGAATCAATATTCCTGATTTAGAGGTTGGGAGAATTAATCGCCACAGGGAACATAGGTTTGCCAATGCATGGGATTGATTTCTTCTCGATTTACACGAGTAGCAAAGCCACGTTGTGACAGATGATTATGGTTTACTCTCTACTTTAGTATGAATCAATGGTTTCTGCTCTTCACTATGTATGTGCAGAAGCATTTTGTTAGTCGCTCTTGCATACTGGGTCTGTACATAGATTAAGTGAAGATGTCAGACGCTGAACATAAAGCAGTA
This sequence comes from Drosera capensis, assembly GCA_001925005.1. Taxonomy (NCBI): domain Eukaryota; kingdom Viridiplantae; phylum Streptophyta; class Magnoliopsida; order Caryophyllales; family Droseraceae; genus Drosera; species Drosera capensis. Next base: position 56,071 of record LIEC01007666.1, read on the forward strand.
TATAAAGTTTGATCACAGACGCTATAAATTGTTTGAAGATGTCTTGATCGAACAAATCGTTTAACAGATAAATTTGAAATGCTCATTACATTTCTATATGTGTCCGGTGTCCCTCTGCAAATGGGTTGGCTTGACTTTATCGTTGGTATGTGAGGCATAATATGAAAGGGTTTATGTACAAGGACAATGTCTCTTCCCTGCTATTTTTTCGATGGTTGTTTTCATGGTTTATTTATGCTATTGAATATTGTGGATTGTTCATATTTTATTATCAGTCAGCTTATAGCTAGAAGCTGTAAAGTAAAACATGTTTCACATCTGCAGGCAATCATTTGGCGAAACTAAAAGCATATTGAGTTTCAAGGTTTATAACGATAGCCAATTCTTTCTGTTTCTTTGGTTTCTCATGGCAACTCGGATGTTGTAACTTCTGGATTTTCGTTTTCAGGGTCAGGATGGAAAGAAATTGCAAGAATTGGTCGTCGTCACTAGAATTTGGTGGTGTGTTTCTCTCATGAATGCTGACATTGACAGATACAATTTTGTTTTGTTAATGGAATTATTGTGTCGATCTGTATGTGTACGGAACATGTTTGATGTGCATCATCGAATAACATGTTTATAGTCTACGGAACAACTCTGATGAAATTATCATTGCCAGCAAAATGGATTTGATGTGCATTGCCTATGAACTCTGTAGCCATGGAATAATCTTTAATGGGTGCTTGTATAGTATAGCCAATAGCCAATAGTAAATCGTCTTGTCTTGCTACGAGGATTTGGTGATGGAAAGGCGGACTTTTTGTCACGGGACTACAAAGTAATCCTGGCTAAGTTCTCGAGGTTACTGCATAAGCTATGCTTTGGCTTTAAGTGTCAAGTGTTCCATTTGATAATAGTTTGCAGATAAATTTCGTAAGGAGTTCATAAAATGAAGAGAATTTATTCATAGGTGGACAATTACATATGAATGCACGAGCTGGAGCACCGTTGCATGGTACTCAAAGCTTAGTTTGATGTTTTGGAACTGAATGGGATTGCATTCTCTTCAAAATAAAAATAGTTGTGATTCTTGGGGCATGGCAATATCTGTCATCTTTTGGATCATTCTTAGTTGAACCTGCAAAGATAGGTAACAAAGTATCGCTCAGTGCTGTTCGTGTAATGCGGAAAAAGTTAACAGGGGCTATAGTAAGAATATGGAATGTGAAATGGTGGATTATGTACATTTAATTTACCTGCTGCAGTCATAGTAACCATTTATTTGGTATGGAAAGGGTTTGATTTCTTTGGTGTGCTTATTCATATAAGCTTGTAGTTGATCTGTTTTGAGCGGAAATCCAAGTTCGTCTCCGGCGTTATCATTTGCTTCCCTCCAGCACTCACAATCTGGTCGGATGTTAGAAGTGTTTGATACCTCCTTTCTCCTTATATTATTCAGGCTTGCTCCACAGCCCCCAATCTCCTTTTCATTTCCCCTTTGCAGCATTGGGATGCATGAGGAGGGAGGGATATCTCTCTCGCTCATGCAGTCTTGTACCGATCCCTCTCCAACCATCATCGTGCAGGCGAGAACTGCACAGATCATTACCAGCTCCTTGAGCAAGGATGATGATGTGCTTGCCATCTGTGTATGTGTGCAGCTGCTTAATTATTTTGAATTAGAGATCTCGTTGCTTGTGACTTATACTTGTCATTGGGCTGCCTTTTATAGGGATCGAGATGCATGGACAATTGATCGTGCGTGTATGAATGAGTACATTTTAGGTATGTTACCATTGATTACCTTTTCTGGAGTTGCCTTTTTCTCTGGTAACTAGGTCTTTAGAGTAAATCTGTCTCGTTAATTCTGTTCCAATTTTAGGTATCATGCATATATTTTTAGGTTACGACAGAATCTGCTTGCTTTTCAATTATCTTACTAGGGATTCTGCTGAGATCATTTATGTGTGCTATACCAAACACTTCGTAAACGCAAGGAAAGTCGTTTTGGCATAAACTTAAAACACATAAGGTCGAGAACTTGACAACAGTTATCATGTCCTTACAGTTCTTAATTCTCATCGCTAGACTGATACTTTTCTTATGCATTCAGGATAATTTCATTCTCCAGGATAGCACATATCTAGTGAACCCAAGGACTAGGCCGGTAGCAATCCATGAGCTTGCAGGAAAACAATGGAATAAGAGAATTCTGTTATGTGCCTGTCATGCAGTATAATAACCATCTATCGAATTCGTTAGTTCAATGCTCCCATCTTCCGGGAGTATATGTTGTAGTTACTGCATTCGAGAGTTAAGTTGTTTTGTTTAGAACTCAAGAGCAAAGGTGAAGCTTAGCGTAACTCCGTCCGCTGTATCTTCGGGTTATAACTTAGAGCTTCGCATCCTCAAGAACAAAGTTGTCTATTCCACTCTGAAGCGCTCTTCTTTATGCCACAAAATTATTCGTTACTGAGCACCTGGAGGCGCATTCCCCCGGATGGTCGGGCATGCCCTCAAAATCTTTTTCCTTGGGATCAGGGCAATGAATATAGGCCACACACGTAGAACTCGATATAAACCACATAAACACTGCTCGCCCATAACTGTTTGCTGCAAATATATTTGTAGTTGTTGTAGAATAATTGTTTTCGTCGGTTCGTCAATATATCCGATTTGATTTCATCGAATGATAAATATAATAATTAATAAAATAATTTAAAAAATTTTGAGAGATATTTTCTTCTTTTAAAAATTTGTACATAACACCTTAAAAATAAGTTCTATTTTTAAGACTCAAGATAATTAATTAACATCTAAATTTTTCACCCAATTAAGATGATTAGGCCTAATTAATAGCTAATTAAATAAGTTCTTTTAATAGTCTCAAAAGCAGATGAGATCTAAAGAAAAATATCTAGGTTTAGGTATAAATACATCATTTTCAAAAGATAATTATAATTAAATAATTACAACGTTCAGCAAATTATATCAAGTTTTGAAAACGCTAGGGCATGGGCCCCAATGTGACATTGTTTTTTGACATTTATTTTTTTCTCACCAACATCGAAGGTACGTCATAAGAAATCGTTTCCCTAGGAAACGATTTCTTTTAAATTGAATTCGTCTTTGCAGGAAGTGATTTCTGTATAATAATAGCATGCGAATAAATGCTTAAAAATATGCGTGATTTTCATTCTGTGGGAGTTTTATTGAGTAGAATAAATGGAGAAAAATATATACACAAAAATTATTGTAAAAAATAGACATAAAACTTAAACAACAACTAGCAAAAAGTTATAATTTTATCAAGAAACATAATACATGCAACGATAAAAGAAGTTTCAGATTATAAAAGCAAAACGGCTTGTTTTAAGGAAATTTTCTGCTATATAGTTTCTTAGTTCCAATTATGGTTGTGTTTTATTTTAACCGTTTATATCCGTTTGCTGTTGCATTTTTCGGTTGATTATTATCTCGTTCTGTGTATCACACGTGTAGACTGGAGTGGTAGGCTTGTGATTTCTATCTACCCAAACAACTGCAGTACATGACATTTTCTTACTGATGTGGAAGTGGACTCAAAAATTTCAGATTACAATAGAAAGATTTGCGAGTCCATATCCTATAGTATTGGGCCTTTTTTGGACCCTCGAATTATACAAGCCCAAGTTAATATCTGCATCCACTCTTGAGCTCCTTGAGCTGTTATTAATTTCTGGAACTTGAGTTTCAAAGTTTGATAATTTAGTGGCTTTGATTATTCTGTCACTAGCGGGATGGGTGTTCGAATTAGCAATTGTCTCATATTGGCCTCAAAAGTTTTATAATCTGGTTCCTGTAATAAGCAGTCGTCTCATTTAAACCTCTCAAGTCTAAATGCTTGCTAATACAATCCATTTTTCTGTCATATCATCTGTTTTCTATTGTGTTTCGGAAACATATGAGCAAAGTTTTCTACAGCTTTTAGATTGTTTCTTAAATTTTTCTGTCAATGTTGCCCAAGGACTTTTTCAAATATTGACTAACGTGGCTAATTCTTTTGAAGTATTTATTCAGAAACTCCTGGTGCGGCCTATAATCCTAAAGACTGGCAACTAGAGTTGCGGCTTGAATAGATTTCCTTGGTATTGATTAACTTGGACCGGCAAGTACCATCTTCTTTAAACTTCATACGACGTAGGTTATAAGTAAAATGCGCCCATAGAAATTTAACAGCATCGAACGAGAAAATATTGGTTCTTGGTTTCTTGAATTGTAGTATGCAAAAACATAAGATGGATTGTGGATTTACAAGCAGGGTTGTAGTTCTTGAAGGATTTTTGTTTTGGTAGCGTGAACCAAATCAACTGGAGTGTGTTCGTGTGTTTTTCCCTCTCTTTTTGTCTTATTTCACTTCTATGTCTGCGTGATTGCTATTTGTATCTACATCAACCTTTACTATTCGATGGCAAGAACTTAGGAGTGAATAGTAGCATATATATATGCGGGATCATATGCGTGAGAAAGCTATCGGAAAATTACAATGAACATAACCACATCAGTAATCATGAGACTTCATATTTTTGTATTTCTGTAAATGATAAACATTGCTACATAATTGATAGGGGAATATCATGCCTTGAACATAGCTACTTCACGGTAAATACGTATAACAAATAATATTTTGATATTCTTTTGCTATGCATGACGAAAAGGATTAAGACACTATGCATAGGGACAAGGGATCCTCTTCATGGAAGTTATTCTGATACGTTCTACAATCTTGCTGTCGTGACCGTAGCAGCCTGAACAAAAGAAATCACACAATTTCTTCGTTAGTAAATTCAGTGAAATAAATCTAATTTTAAAGGACCGAGTTTATGCTCATCCCAAATATTGGAGTGTTCAGATCTTGTATGGCACTTGCATCATATGTATTCAGGAGTTTAGTGTCTTTTTTCATGTTGTTCATGTTCTAGTGGAGTTTTATGCCTACTATCAGCAACGAAAGATGATGTCTGTGTGTATACTACCTGCCGCATACTTGGCCAGGTCAACAGCTCGATAGGTTAGCCAAACTTATCTGTGCAGTTAGTCTTGCCATCAGTCGTGTAAGCGAGAGGCACCGATGCCTTGCCAGCCATGTTCGAAAGGGCAGTTTTGTTCCATGGGATAAACACGTTATTAACCGCTTGATTCCAGCACTCGCAATCGATTTTGAGCAACGGGCTCCATATTCGTTCGGCGTTCCAAATGTTGCTTAAAGATGGGCCGCACCCAGAAAGAAGATAGATCTGAGAATTTCCTGTCAACATATATCCAGTGCATGCTCCAGGTATGCCCCTCAGCTTACAAATAACATCTGGGATGGCCGCCTCAACGCGAAGTGGTGCTGTTAGCAGTGCTAACGCGCTGCAGGCGAATGCTGCAAAGACAAGCTGCTTGATCACAGCTGGGATAGCCATTTGTAATCAAGGTCTGTTCTTCCTTTGCTATCGACTCAGTTGATCGATTTTGTGGTCGATTTGTGTAGTATGAGCATCGTGCTTGAAGGTAATTTATAGGGAAAAATGTATTAGTTAGGTAGGTACGAAACATTGAAGTGAAGATACACGTTGGACGTCGAAAATCTTTAGGCTAGTTAGCTAATTTTCATTACACGTTTCCTAGGTAGTTGGCTTCGAAGATCCTATAATTTTAACCTAGGCAGATATACTCTTGTGTGTCCTAAGCTAAGCATCTGAGGTTTTCAGACTGCAATTTTCCTGCTGTTCATAAAATTGATCATTTGTTCTTGCTTCTTGGTAATGGTCGCCTTGGTTGTATGGGTGCTCAGCTCTGAATCCTCTGATATCTTTCACTGACAGCTTTCAATTCTATCAGGTGCTTCTCAATGCGTGTCATATACAACTGTTACATGGTGAAAGCTTGAATTCCCGAGTTTCAGGTTTGTTGTACTGAACTTTATTGTAAACAGCAGTATGCAAAATTAAGAGGGTGTTGGCAAACGATGTAACTTGATCTAAGATCAGTTTAACAGCACACCAGCGGAATGAGTAAAGTATATCCTCCGAGTTCAAGTTAAGTCGATTCATTTAATCCCCGTGGACTTATTTTTGACCAACTACGTAGTATGTGTTTACTATGCATCTCTCCTGCAAGAAGGCGAGGCGGCAGCTATATAGGTTTTTTAATAAATTGGTTAGATTTCATTGATCATAATAGATTGGGAGGTTAAGCGATTGAATATTTGAACTTAAGGGCTCCATCATATGCCCACCATAGATTTTACTGTATATGAAGGATGGATTTCATCGATTATAATAGATGGGGAGTAGTTCATCTCTTGTGTTCTTTCCCGGAGATAAAGGAGTCATAGGAAATGAATAGTGCTTCGTATTAGTACAAATATTTTCTCCCTTCATTCCATAATAGATGTTATAATATTTTTTTAATATTCAACATGTATTTTGAAAAGTTTCATTATTTGTTTCGACGTAAAAAAATTATGTCACTGATTCAATATTGAATTACATAACTTAAATTATTATTTCATGATATTTTTTTAAAAAATATATTTAATTATTTCACGAAACGACTCAAAATTTATTTTATCAAATCAAAACGTACTATTTATTTGGATTTTTTGTGCGGTACGGTCTTCAGTGTTTAGTTCATATTTGTAAAAGTCGGCGCTAGAATAGAGGAAAAGGGCCACAAACCTGAAAACGTTTATTGAAGGTTTTTTTTTCTTGGCCTAGAGTTAGCGAAGTACAACTTTCATAGGAAAAATAATATATAGTTTTACTGAATTTTGACTTTTTATACATAATTCTTTTGAATTTTAAAATCAGACACATACCTTCCTTTAAAGGGTGTTTTTTTAATAAAAAAATGTATATTTTTATAGCAATTATTTGTTAAAAATCAAGACTTTTTTAAAGTTTAAAAAATTGATAGTTTTTTTTTATAATTCAGAGGATAAAATATAAAAGGTTAAAAGTTGAAAGGGTTAATATTATTTTTCCAATTTCATACATGTATAATGTATAGTTGTATGCATACATTTTTGTATTTCGAACCATGACCAGTTGAATTATGGGAAATAGCGAAATGTAGCTAGTATTATCTACGTCCTATAATTTTTATAATAATTATATATTTTATAATATTTTATACACATAACTATAAGTTTTAATTTCATATCAAATCATTTCTACTAGTCCCGCGACATATATTAGGTTAAAAAAATTTTATTTATCCAATCATTGATATTTCACGATAAATTTATATTTAAAAAAATTATGTTTTGTTACACACGTTTCGGATCAAAATGTTGCAATAATATTAGAACGGAGGGAGTAGTACGTTTATACAATATTGTAGACTCAAAGCCACATCGAACGAATTTCTTTTTTTTCTTTTAACTTTGATGTTATATTCCTTACAAATTCATACACTGAAAATGTGATAACTATGTTTTACTTTCTCCGTTTTATAATAAATATAATATTTTATTTTTTATATTACTCAATATGCATTTGAGGAGTTCTTTATTCATTTTGACAATATAAGAAAATTACGTGGCTGTTTCAAAATAGAAACATGTAATTTGAACTATCACTAATGTTTTACGATAATTTTATGAAAAATGATGTTTGATTGTCCTACAACACAAATAAAAATTTATCTCGACAAACATTTAAGTCAAATCGTCATATTTATTCCGAGGCGGAAATATTATATTCCAAAGATGGTTTCTTGTCTAATTTTGCATAATCTCTCATATATAATCTTCTATTGCAGGCTTTGCAGCACAAAACACGCATCGAAATGAAACCGGAGCCATCGTTTGGGCCGAGAATTGTACGTTTTATCTATCTTGGGCCTGGTGATTTGGTTCATATCTGACCTCGAGTTTATAGGCCCAGATGTGAAGGAAAGCCCGTTTTCTGTCATCAACAGGTCAGACCGACAACATTTTCCCAGAGTTGATGAGCTTGGTAAAGTTTGTTTTTTTTTTTTTTAACTTTTTGCAGTAAATATAAGATGATCATGATATGCAATGTCTGTAATTATTGTGAGATGAGATGAACGATTAAAATTCACCTTCGATAAAAAAAAAAACCCCACATCCGGGAGAAAGAACGCGAAGTCACACACCCTAACGGCCAAAACCACAATGAGCCGCCGCCACCCTCTCTATCTTCTCCTCCTCCTTCGTCCCTCTCCGCTGGCCCCTCGCCCAATTCTCTCTCCAACTCCTCCATCACCACTCGAGCAAGTCTCTCCATCGATATCCTAATCTGAAATCATCGATTGATAACTTGCGATCTCACTCTTTCAATTGTTATTTATGTGTGGTTTAGGCTTCCGTGGTTTCGATGGATGGCGGCGTTGCGGAGTGTTCGATTGGTTTCTGGTTTGGAAAATTGAAGGGTCTGTTTACGATCAAGGAGGAGGAGGAGAAGGAGGTGGGCGCGTCGGAGAGGGCGGAGATAGAGAGGGTGATGGCGCTCATCGTGGTTTTGGTCCGTTTGGATTTCGGGGTTCTTTTTTCCGGGATTCTTTTTTTCGGACGTGGATGGGTTTGATTTTATTCCAATTGTTTATTTTTCATATGCACGGGTGACCAACATTGATAGTCTAAGCTTACGCAGTCAATCGTTTGGTGATGTATCATTTCCCATAGTTATCTAATTGATCAAAGCTACAATAATAATGAGGAGTTTCGTACATATATAGCATGTGAATTTAGTAATTTAATATGCATTTGTTATAGCATAACGGGCCGGGAATAATCATAGGACACCACAACAAAATGTGGTGGTTAATTGCCTAGTTGTACAAAGACTTGCTTAATTGGGACGAGATCTACATCATTTACTTTATTCATACTATCAGCCTGCTTGCATCCGTTCGCGCTTGGTGGAACTTTAGATTTCATGTTAACCTGCAATTTCCAATCACAATATAACCTATGAGATTGATTCATATTCATGTTACTGATACTGAAGAGACTATCACTGATATTAGTATGTAGGAGCTTATAATTGGCACAACACAGTCGAATATGGTTACTATCAAAGTAAGGTTTAAGAGATACGTACTTGCTGCAGTCGGTGACTCCTATCGTGTAAGAATGCTTAACGTTAGCCATTTGGAAGAGAGAATTGATCTGAGCGACAGAGAACTTCGAGGTTCGATTCTTAGTCTCGGCATCCCGACAAGAGCAATCGAATTTGGCCATTGGTTTGACGAACAACTCGGCTATCTCCATCTCCTTCAATTTCCTCATACATTGATCCCTCGATGTTGGAGTGGCCTCCAACGAGAGCATTTCCGAGCAGGATTTAGGTGGAACTCCAAGCATGGAGCAGAACATGGGGATTGACTGCATCTCCATGGCCTCTGCTTGATTTGATGCGAGCAGCAATACCATACAACCCACGATAACTACAGAAATAAGTTTCTTGAGGATATTTGATGAACTTATGGCCATATTTAATCGATAGTCTGAATTTGCTCCTTGAAATTGTTTGAACTAGAGATGGCTCGTAAACTTGTGAGTACTTACTCCGTTTGTTGCGTTCTTTTTATAGTGTGAGCTATTGATTTTTACAGTATTAATGTTTCACTCTCTTTTTTGTCGTTTTCCTTGTGGTCGAGATGGGGATCTCCTAAGTCAACTAGCCTGCTAGATATGATATTTATAGGGCATATCGAGATCAAAAATTAGCATATACATAAGTAGTAATGGTTATGATCAGATACTAATCTCCGTCTTAAATAGATTGTAAAATCTATAACACATGAAGTAAATTTTATCAATTTATGATCAGATGATGAAAGGAATGTTGATTTAATTTTTCAATAATAAAATAAGGCATCATATATATTGAATAATGCAGTTGTTATGTGCACCTCGTGATTTATGTAGACGGAGTTAGTATCATTTTTGTACGGATACTAACAATATCTAGCTGATACTGGATAAAATATCTTGAAAATCTACACGAGGGAAAGATTTGCTACCTACAGTGCCTTTGTACTACATTGGGAGACATATAGACTATTGGCGATGGTATTGATATTTTTTAAGCTCAAAGAGTATCTACGACCAACAGCGTATATGTTCGTAACATGTCGCTAGCAACAGTTTCACGTTCAAGATCCACAAAGGGGACAAAGTTCTTCGTATCTTTACTTTCAAACACTCTCGGCCTGGATGGCAGAGCAACATTGGTAAGGTAGAAATCAGGGAAATAAGTTATCAAAAGTTGATGTATTGAGAATCATCATTCGAAACTTTAGCTTTTCCCCAATGAAAATTTGGTTATGTATGTCCTTTTACATAACAATATATTTTACATAACAATATATATTCATCAAAGCTGGCAAAGTTGTCAAACCGACACCACCTTGTTATTTTTCACTGACTAATAAGGTTCCAAAAACTGATAGATAAACAGTTTTCTTGTTGTTTGGATCAATATACCCGTGTTATATTACCATAAAATATGAGAATTTTTATTGTTTTTGAACGACTATCACAGGTTGAATCTTTTTATTTTTTTTAATCAACAACAAGCAACATATGTTAATTCCTATCGCAATATTACCATAAAATATGCAAATTTTTATTGTTTTTGAACAACTATCACAGGTTGAATCTTTTTATTTTTTATTTTTTTATCAACGACAAGCAACATATGTTAATTCCTATCGCAGCTATGAGTGTTTATGAAGAATTTTTGGAACTACAGGTTAATTAGTTGTATCGTGACATGAACAAAAATTAACTGATACAGATCAATAGGTAACGCATGTTAGTCAATGTGTCGTGACTTTTCTGGGTTGAGGAGAAAGCATATGAGCATTACAGGGTCAATTTCATATTTTCATCGAAGTGATCAGTTTGAGACTTGTAAAGTTGGAGCGGAACTAATCTAAGAATGATTGCCAATTAAGCCGAACCCTTTTCTCCTATTTAAACAGAATTTTTTTTTAAAATGACAGGTACTCATCGGGTATTTTGATCATTCGATATAGAAATTACAGAGTAACAAAGCTAAAATGCAAAGACACCGAACAACTGAAAGCGTGTCAGTTGCCGAGTATTACAGTTTGCTTGCTTGCTAGCTTAATTATGAGGAAATTAGTCCATCAATACATAAAATAGCTTCCTTTTAGTGATGTTATTTGCTTGCTGATCTCCTTCCTCTCCTTGAGGTTTTCTACAGCCTGCAATGCAAAATCAAATTAAATAGAGTTAGTGATAAATAGTTGGTTCAAATCTCAGTCAAATTAAGCATAATGCGTTGTACTTACGTGCTGCAGTTTGTCGTCCCGTCCATTTTGTAAGGGAGCGAAACATTAGATAGTTGAACAAGATCGAAAAACGCGGTGGCATTGTACTTTTGGGTATTGTTGATCGCCTTACTAAAACAATAGCAATCAGCTTTTGTAAGTTCAGGAACGCGAGTCTCGCTCCATGAGATCCAGTTCATTGCCAAATAGCACAAGATATTAAAGTACTTTGAGTTTCCTTTCATGAGGAACCATCTACAGGTATAAGGTGGAGTTGGTCGCATTAAGTCGCAATATACAGGGCTGTGAGCCTGTACATGAGGCGCAACCAGAACCATACAGGCAAAGACTGCAAGGACGACCTTGATCAGCATGGATGATGAACTAGCCATTTATTCAAAAAACTTTTGATTCTTGATATGGCTAGGCACCTTGATCGTCTAGTTAGTTGTTTCCGGTGCGTGATTATATAGTGTGGAAATGTGGATTTTTTGTTGTTTCTTTTTTCGATCTGCATTGATACAGGATCTTTGTGTCTAACTAGCTTAGCTATAGAGCAAATCCTGATCTATAACACTAATTACTACCGTATATAGTTACAAATGGTAATTACGACGACGAGTGATTAACATTTTAACCAAGTCGTGATGCTATGAGAACATTCTTTGCCTTGGTATTAAGGCACTTGATGCGGATGGATTTAGCTAATGATGATATTTTTCTCTTTCGGTAAAATGATTACTGTCCCAACCATGGAATATCACTAAATATGAAACTTTAAAAACAAAGATTTCGCCGGGACTAGACATATGATGAACTCTTATTACCCTCGAATTGCTTTCACAATTTGGTATCTTATACGAGTTATGAGTATACCAAACTCATTATATCAATAGAGTTGATATTAATAATTCAATACGTAATTAATTATAAGATCATGAATTTGACAATTAAAAGAATAGATCCTCTCTTCTTCAAATTTTTCTTACAATAGAGCCCTTCCCACACCTTGAGGTGACATTCCATCGTGACACAAATTAAAGTGTACCCTCTAAACGCTATGTAATGGCACAACTACGATCAAATTGGCGAGAAAAAAATTACAAATTGGACATTCCATTTAGCGGATCAATCACCATAATTTCTTCCTGTTGTACAACAATTTATTGATCGTCTGATTTTGGAAACTCTTATTTCCTGTTGTACAGGACCAAGTGCCGGAATCTAATCGTTGTGTTGTTGGAGGCGTTCAGAACTCGCTCCAGTCTACCTTGGATATGATGGGTTATGTCATGGGAATTCTTGTATCTAATCCAAAGGTACGATCATAACTAGCACTAGTTGGTTCCTCGTTATGATCATCCAATCCAGGACATATGTTTTCTCCATGAAATTTAAATCACGCTCGTTAAGTACATAAACTGTTCCAAACACAATTATACATGTTCTTTTTATTCACTATGTATATTTCTTGTTCTTTCTTCCAGGACTTCTGGAAGTTGATAATTATATCGTTCTCTCTGGTTACATTGGCCGCACTTCTCTACACGTTGTATGTATGGCGTGTCCGCAAGCATCTGTTTCATTTCGAGAGGCTATTCGTGCTGGCTCCATGGCTCTTTAGACCACCATCATCCAGATAGTTATTCCGAGTAAATTGATCTTTAATGGCTGCGGTCTCCTATCCTGTGAACTCAATTTGAGCTTTGAGGAAAGTAAAGTAACACAGCAAGTCGAGAGTTGAGACCCGTATGACCTCCAAGTCTGAGGACGGTTCATCCGATCTTGTAATTCTTGTTCATGGTAATATATATGATCATCGATCTTGCAATTCTTGTTCATGGTAATATATATAGATCATGAACCTATTCAAACTATAGCCGATTTAGTTGTAGACATCAAGCTCAAGATCTTAATATGATATCGAAACAGATATGACGTACGATCACATGGTCTTACTTTTCTAACTAGTACACAATCTAGATTTATATAAACTTAAACTACTGATCCAGTGTCAACGTTGGATGTCAGCTAACTTTCGATAAAAAGATCAACCGTTGTAGTTGAGAATGGATGTTTATATATACTGATCCTTTCATAGAATGTGTGTTTAACTCCGTTGATCATTTTAGAGGAGGTTTAATGCTTTTTTTAATATTTTCAGAGAAAGTTTACTGGCTATCTAACGTTGACTGTGAATCATTATCAATATATCATTATTTGCGGTTAGCCCCATTATTTTCTCCTCCTTTTATTCTGTGATTCTGATGACAAAAGTAATGCTCCTACTAATTTCTTTCCGAAACTTAGTTAACTCCCCCAGATGGTGAACATATTTATAAGCCGCATTGAAACCGTGGGAACATATGTACTTGAGAGTAATTACTGGCTTAATTACTCAAAGACGTACTTAGCTGGGGGAAAATCATTGCGTAGTCCTATGGCAAAATCTTTAAGCTATCTAAGTGATAGATAGGGACACATATCTATCGATTGGACGGGTGTATCTGGTTTGCACACATCTCGCCTAAGCTTGAAGAACGTTTTGAGGCTAAATGTTCAACATTCTCTATAACTGCTTTTATCTCTTCTAGAGTTTTTTTTTTTTTTTTTGCATCTCCAATACTCTAACCCCATATACGCAATCAAATTTCTTGCCATTTGGAGTAACAAAATGTTTGTAAGTGATAATTAAGACCATTACGGGTAATTGGATAATTAGATATGATGGATCTGTTATATTAACCGATAGGAGTAATAGTTTAGAAACAAACAAGTTATAAGGGACAAGACTGAGTTGTTCTATAATGTGAGTTTGTCATTTAAATGTTACTATCCTCTATATACTTTATCCACAAACTGCACGGTCAAACCGCGGTGTATCCACGTACACATTGTTTAAACAAATAGTAAACCCTATATGAGCCCTTCACATATTTTTTTTTACACTTTGGTCATTGGACTTCATCGCCCAGGAAAAAAAAAACATGATTAAAACGGACCTGCCAATGCCATGTTGGGGTGGTTGGTTTGATGTAGATGGCAAGTACTTAATATTGGCTCAAGCTCCAACGTGTTATTGTAATGATTTCAGCGCTTTTTTTTAACTGGATAATACTTTATTAAAATAAAATACATTTTATAGATGATAAATATATCATCTATGATTTTATAAATTGATGAACATACATAAAAAATAGCTCATAATCATATTTTGTAAAGTTACGAAAATTATAATTCACTGAATATGTTAATTCTGTTTCCATGACTCATGATATCGGAAAAAAAATTTGAAAATCATGATTCAGACTTGCTTTTTATGTACGATCCTATTTCTACGAAATCAAACCCCTCGTGTCATGTACGGGGAAATGTCATCGCTTTGACAGTGGTATTCTTGTTATATTTATTGCACACACAACAGTTAACACCTACTATTAATTTTATATTATTAAACCATAGTATAAGAAATTTCACATAGTTGAATATGGCTGAATAAGACCTGCATGAGTCTTCACCTGCACGGACTGGATACTCTTTGTACTATAGCAGGTACTTGCCTGGCCTTCCCCTTTTTTGGTTCTGCACTTTGCTTTGATTGAAATCACTACCACCACCATGCCCTTTGCCCCACCACGATCTCCTGCTATTGGGTATGTTTTTTTTTGTTAAATCATGGATTATTTTATAACATTAACAAAATATAT